>JAJHUR010119674.1:0-15089 GCA_027495735.1 Lutjanus campechanus
CCACCCTGCCACATATTTTTACCGTTAGGCTACACACATTCATTTGTGGGAGCTGCCCTGTATCACCACAAATTCTCCTGTTGGCCACTGAACTGGCCAAATTAAGAGGTACCATGCAAAAAGTACACAGTGTGTTTTGCCAAAAGTCATCCATTGAACCAGCCTTGATTGTTCCAGCTTGAAGCCTAGTGGCAGTCTAACCTCCCTTCAGTCTCACTGTCCGGTTTTAAATGCCATCATATGTCTGTGATCTTCAATGATGAGATGTGCCAATCTGGACTCCGTTACATTTTCCTCAGCCAGTTTCCATGATAGACATGACTCATATCTTTCAGTCCAGTTTCAAAAACACATGCAGTCACACCTGACAAAGACAGCGACTTGAAAATTTAATGAACATCTCATGGTAAATATGGGAGAGGTCCCCTTGGGGCTCTATCACATTACCTTCCAACTGTTGTCTTTTACCCCCATATCAATGTCCACCCTAACAAAGGACAAGGAACTGCTTGACATCTGGTCACGATTACAGTAACTACATATTAGGGCTAATTTAAATTCTAATGAGTATTCATGTGACAGTCATTTACATGCCTCAAAGAGATATCCATAATAAAACGAGATGCAGAAACAGGAGCATTAAACAAATTACAACACATTAAAATCTTGACTATCGTTTAAACAATTCAATATGTACGTTCTGCCACTAGGGGTCACTCTCACATCAAAACAAAACAAAAGATGTTTGATGATGACGTTGTGAAGTAGCATAGGATCACTGGAGTTGTCTTCATTGTTAAACAACAACTATAGCCGATGAAATTCTATCTGATGTAACTCAGGCAGAAATTATGTTTAGGGACAAGGTCATGTAATAAAGTTTTATTTACATTATGTTTAGTCATGTTCACCGGCTGCATTCCTCACTCTCTGATGTATCTTGGGTTTTCCACGAAGTTATAGCAACCAGCTGCTTCCTCCCAGCGCACCTTTTGCTCTGTTAACATCATGTTAATTGTCTTTGGGAAAAAATTGTTTTGTGCCATTTTTTGATATTTATGAAACAATCCAGACTCTTCCACTTCCGCATCATGATGCCTCTTAGAATATATATGTCCTACATTTAACAAAGAGCTGATGTTAGCTGCAAAATCAATGACTTGGGACTTAATAAGGGACTTAAGCGCAAAGACTTGAGAATTACTTGTGACTTGCAAAACAATGACTTGGTGCCATCTCTTTTTATGACCATTTCTTTGTTGAAATCTCCTTTTAGTCTGTGACTACATTACAAATTATCATCTGCAGTAAAGAGTATAAGACATCGCAAACTGTGACTCTAATCAAAATATAACTCAGCTAAGGCTGGGCAATGTGGCTTATAAGTAATATCTCAATATTTTTTAGGTTATTCCGCAAAATACCTTTTATTGGTACTCAATACCTTTATCGATTGAAATAACTCAGTACCACTTAGTATTGAAACTTCTTCAGTGTAACAATACCTGCATTCAGTCCTTTTGGTACCCAGATCTAGAGAAAAACTTCTATTTATATGGTTTCGCTTGCAGCCAATCACCACAAGCATTCTTCTTTAAGAAGAACCTTCAAAAAAAAGTATCACGTGAAGTACTCCATTGGTATCAGTATCACTTTAAGGGTACTGCTATTGGTACTGGTATTGCAATTTTTAAAATGATACCAAGCCCTACTCGACAAACACATTTTCTCTAAAATAACATAATGTAAATTCTCAGATAGAGCAAACATATGATGATCTTACAAAATATGATGCATTGCTGTAGATTAACGTACCCATAGTATGTAAAGTAGCAAGGGCTGGGTGCTAGGGACAGTGGTGCTTTTATAAAATATTAACAACAACAATAAATAATCAACAGTAATGTAGATATAATGACTCAGTGGGCAAAAACAATAGAATGGATAGAACAGTGTGGTAAATTCAGAAGATTACATCACATTACTGTAATGCAGCCAGGGAGAAAAAAAAAACACTTATTCCATATCAAAATCTATATAAATTCTAAGATGATATCTTAGAGATGCTGCATTGAGCTCTTTCCACAGAAGCATGACCGAGCATCATGATGGAAGCAGAGCCAGTTTCCAGTAAGCAGCTCCTCCTCTGTGCTGTTCCAGTGACTTGTCAAAGACCCTCAGGCATGTTTGGTCATCGTTAAGCTAATCATTGATTCTTTCTCACACAGGTGGACTTCATTAACCCCCCCCCCAAAAAAAAAAAAAAAACAAATGGCAGCACAGCAAATGAAACGCCTCAATTTCATTTAAAAGATTTAGTGAGACTGAGGGGGGGAAAGTGTGAGATTTTCAAGTTTTGACATGAAATAATAGCAATCAACAAAAGTATAAAGCAAACAGCAGCTCAGGCCTGGTGAACCAAAAGGTCCTGAGGCTACGATGAAACTGAATCTCATCAAATACCTAAACCTGGCCGACTGTAAAAAAAAAAAAAAGAAGAAGAAAGAAAGAAAAAAGGCATTCTGTGAGTCTCTGTGGTCACGCTCTGCTGGCTCTGGCCAAACGCTGGTCACATGACCGATACTGGGGGAATGTGAAGGGCAGTGAGGTTGCCTGGCACCTGAAGTCCGACAGAGAAAGCACCCCCCCACCCCCTCACGCCCTCCCCCTCTGGAAATAACACAGACTCCCTGTGTCCACTCAGTGGGAACGGAAACTCACCGAAGTTTCTACCTGCAACGGCAAGAAATCTGAATCTTAATCTAAACCACAACAAACCCACAAAGGAACTGATTCAACAAGAAAACTTCTCTCAAAATTAAAGTCACAGAAACATAATAGTTTATTCCATTTGTCTTGTCTTGATAAAAGGAACTTTCTCAGCAAGAGTGATTTTCCTTCCAGTAAGGCATGAGAAGCTGCTTAGTGTTCAGATCTCAGTTCTCAGTGTATGAAACACTATCAGGAAGTTATTTTTTTAACACAGACATTTACTGTCATCAACACAAACCAAAATCACTCACATCCTCCTTGAAGTAAAAATCCCCCTTCTTTCTGTAGCCTTTCTCTCACTCTGTGTCGTTGACATTTTGTTATTATTAGTTTTAAATTACTTTTCACTGGTGCCCTGCATGTTGGTGTGGGTGAAATTTATTCTACTGTTGCCTCACTTTTGGAAATCATTCTCTGTCACTGTGAAATACATATTACTTACAGGTAGAATAAGTAGGATTTGTCAGTTGCTGTTTGTATGTTTATTTTATTCAAGAAGGAACAACGCTTATTAATGATGATCACTTAAGTCACATAAATGTGCCAGATTTAGCCATACAGGCTAAATTCAATTCTTGAGTCTCAGCTGGGAGACGTGCACAAGCAGCAAATTCACTATGTTACATACGTTGTGCATTTTCACTGTGTCCAATAAACAAAATAAACTCACAAGTGTCAAGAAATTAAATATTCTCACACTTATTTTCCTTTTTAAACAGATAAATACAACCGTTCACCTACCTACTGGATTCAGGTTTCTCTTTTACCGAGCTAAGATGAGCTTAATTCGCTTGTTAACTCCTTGGAAAACACAGTTCATTCAAACTCAACATAAAAACTCAATTACAAACAGCAGCGTCACATCTGCGCCACCGTTCTGATCTGTCCTTGGCACGGCTGCGAGCCTCACAAGCAGCGTTTCAGAAAAATTTCAGCAGCAGAGCGTTTTGCCCACCTGATTATACTTGATCAGATTTTGTGGATTAGGTCCTCTTTCCTTGCTCTTTGTGCTTCTGCCATGGATAAGCAGGGTACATGGTTAAATAGTTTCTCTCTCTGTCTTTATGGTCGAGAATCTGAACAGGGTCTTTAATTTTGGATTAACCGGAAAACTGGATTCTACCTGCCTCTTCTGTGCCTGACTTCCTGCCTGTTTGATCTGCTCTGTGCTAATTGATGCATCCATCCAATTTTTCTTTGATTTAATAAGCTGTAAATGAGGATTTGTATTAAAGCTGCAAAATTATAGAAATTGCAATACGGCAAAGTGCAATATCCAAATAGCAGAACCAGAACCAAATCACAATTTTTTGAAAATGGAAATATGTGTGAGAAAACAGTATTATAATGAAGTACTGTAGTGCTGCAAAAATGACCTGGCCAACAAATCTTCATTCTCCAGGATAAAGAAAACATGTTTGTTTGGTACAGACCCCAACAAATATCACATCATCAGATTTTTTTTTCAGTAAAAGTGAAAAATATAGTGCCAAAAATGCTCATTTCCACTGATCATATCACATATTGCAATCACAATTTCAGTC
Organism: Lutjanus campechanus; assembly: GCA_027495735.1. NCBI lineage: Eukaryota > Metazoa > Chordata > Actinopteri > Lutjaniformes > Lutjanidae > Lutjanus > Lutjanus campechanus. Next base: position 4,317 of record JAJHUR010119674.1, read on the forward strand.
AAAATAATCGCAGGATGACTTTTTTTTTTTTAGCATATCGTGCCGTGCAGCCCTAATTTGTATGTATAATCTGAAAATATATTTTACAACATCACTGGTCATGAAGAAGGGTGCAGCAGCTGAACTGGATCAAGGTGTGAGCACATTCAAATCTGTGAAAGGATCATAAATATAACGGCAGTTTGGCTTTACCAAAATGTTATCAGGAAGTTAAGGGAGGAATATTGAAAGGTACTCAATGTGAAAGACGGGAATATTTGGGCCAGGCTGTACCGGCACCGGTACTGTGTTTATATGTGTGTGTGTGTGTTTTTGGTAGAATTTCTGCCCATTAACTCATTGGTAAGGAAGATATGTACCTGCTGATAAAGTGAAGATTAAAACAACATATCCCTCCCAAACATTCCAGCTGTGTGGATTCTAACTGAGCAGAGATAAGAAACACTTCACCCTCATCGCTTTTCAGGTTTGCAGCAGAATTAATCAGGGTTGTTTAAGGTGACAGTAGCGAGAGAAGAAGAAGAAGCAAGGTGAAATTACAAGGTGGTCGGCTCAAAAAAGAAACAACACTGGCCTAGAAGAGTTGAGCAAAGCACTTAGAAATGAAAGGTTGTGCTACCACGCCAAAAGACAAACATAGTGTAAACATCAGTCACGATCAGATGGAGGACATTCAAGACAACTCTTTCAGACAATTTGTCTGTGATTAAACACACATTCCTTTTATCATAAATATAATAATCTTCCTATAATTTCCAAAAATTATTGCAACAAAAGAGATGAGTGGAATAAAAAAGAACCTGTCACAACATGGTACTCAAAGAAACAATCAGAGAAAAATATTCTGCTGCCCTCAAGTGGTCAAACTACAAACCTGTCTTCAATAATGTCATGTCACATCACATGTGATGGCAAGAAAATACTACTTTAGTTGTTACAGATTATATTTGCTCCTGTGCCATAACTGATAGGACTAAACTTACAGTGCCCTTTTAAAAAAGAAAACCTTGATTTGAATTATTTTGCTCTTGTTTATCATTCATAGATAGATAGATAGATAGATAGATAGATAGATAGATAGATAGATGTGGTATTCAAAGAGGTATCAAGCGTCTTTTTTTATTGTGTCAAATTCCATAATTCTGGTATCGTGACAGCTCTACAGCATGCCTACTGTAGATTATGGCTAAATATTTGTAACTGGGTTGTGTAAAAGTTTGTCAAAATTCAATCAAAGGATCGTGACTCCCCCAAGCAATAATCAGAGTGAGAGATGACTTATCTAATTACGTCAACAAACACTTAACAGGCCTTTCTATGGCTGTGGGGAGACAATACGTCCTGTTAATTTTTGTGTTTTGTGTACAGAAAAGGGCCCTCTGTAGTGATGTAAAATCATACTGCTAATAATGATGATCAAGTCAGGTTGAATTTACTTTATATTGCACAAAATTACAATATTCCTGAGGGGGCTTAACAATCTGTACAGTGTATAAAACTCTTTGTCCTTTAAAATTCAGGTAATTAAGGGTCCTTGACCTTTGATTCTGGTCAGGAAAAACACCCAATCTCTCCTTGAAAAAATTTACAGCTATGTAATGTGGATGAAGCCATTAGAGCAACATTTATTCAATGTTAATAGCTGTAGGATTAGATTTATTAGGTCCTTAAAGGGGCAATTCACCCAAAAATGAAGAATAATGCAGTCATTATCTACTCACCCTCATACCAATTGAAGGTCGGGTATAGTTTTTTAGTCCACAAGACACAGCTGGAGTTTCACAAGAAAACGGCGATGCAGAATCTCATAAACAGTTAACGGGAATGGTGACCAGTTTTCAAATGTAAAAAGAAAACTGGAAAGAAAAAAAAAACATTAAATGCCTCCATACATACATACCTAAATCTTCACTGTAGACCCTTAGCTTGGAGCTACATTCATGTGTTCATACATCTGAACTTTTTGTGTGTTTTGTTGTTGTTGTCGTATTCTCGTTTGAAAACTGTTCACCATTCACTTTGTTTGGGAGATTCTGCAACGTTGTTTTCCTGTAAAACTCCAGGAGTGTTTTGTGGATTAAAAAAAAACTCAACCCGATCTTCAATCAGCATGAAGATGAGTAGATAATGACTGAATTTTCAATTTTTTTATATGTTATCCCTTTAAACAATTCACTTAATATATTCTTCATTACTGAGTGAGAAGATTTCACGCTTTTCTTCATTTATTAGGCTTTCATACTAAACTGAAAATGTTTGGATTTTAGTCTCCATTGTAATTTGAGACCCACTGATACATAAAACACTTTCTATGAGTGTAAGTAAAAAACTGACTTTAGGCAAGTAGATGTCTGACCCACTTGCCCAACAAGTGGGGGAAAAAAAACAATAATGATGAACCCTGAATAGTCAAGTAAAGTACAGACAGATTAATGAAGTATTTGTACTTAGTTACTTCCCACCTCTACTCAGCAGTAACCCCACAGATCAATAATATTAAACACAAACAATGTCCAGTAAATTCAGTTAATTAACATTTTAAGCCCAAAACCCACAAACAGATTAATAACCTCAAAATGCATAAAACAGCCATATGTTCACACTTCTGTTTACGTTTTTCCAAATAATAACTCATGTGACACTATTTAAAAGCTGAGATTTTTTAGATTCCCTTGATACCAAACATGTCCAGATACGCTCACAACAGCAGCTTCAGTCAGCGTGACAAACCAGCAAACAACCACTTTTAACACTGAGGTGACTTACTGTGTGTCCTCTTCAAAACCCTCCCAGTCATCAAACGTTGATAATATGTCGAACAACAGTCTTGTTTTAATCCCAAAAGGTCCAGCTGATCCAATCCAGTAGAATATTTAGTCCAAAACACACGATTTCCATCGATAAAGCCACACTAACTCCAACAAAACAAGCTAGCAAAAGTTGAAATCCCTCCATCGTCTCTCTTAGTGTTGACATGTTTCACAGACGCCATTATTGCACCGTCATCTCCGAGGCAGTCTGACCTTTTGATTGACACGTTACCTCGGCCAATAGGAGTGTTCACGTCCTGGCCACAGCCCACAATAGCCAATGAGAGGCAGAGTTGAAAAAAAGAGCCCACCTCTCTTCTCCGAGAGAGTGTTTGGATGACTGATGATTGTATAAAATCCACAAAAATTGAGGTTTTTATACATAAATTAAAGCCAGAATATGGTGATTAGGTACATTTAAGTAGTTTTACTGTGGGTTGCTTCTTATATAAACTGTTTTACCACCACAGCACTTGTTGGGAGGCCTTTACATTCATTATAAGTTTATTTTTAATAAGGAGAAGAGCACTATATTGTGCTTCAGTGAGTCACAAGCAAGTGCAAGCAGGGGTTTGGGGGGTAGCCTCCAAATAATCTTTTTTTTAGAAAACACCTGGACTTAATTATATATATTTGTTTTATTAAAAAAAAACAAAAAAACAAAACAAAGAAAACACCTGGACATATTCTTAGAAAAACATGTAAATATTAATTTTCTGTAGTAGAGGTATGTGTATTTTCATAACTTAACTAATGATCTACTTATTCAGTAGAAACTGCAACTATTTGTTAAAAACGTTTTTAAATTATGTGTTCATTCTTCTACTTTGTGATAGAACATTATAATTTTTGATAACCAAAAAATAATAACTTCAGAGCGTTATAGTCACACCTTTTAATAATGCAATTTCTCTTTTGGTCTTTATAATAGGGCCATATTTTATCTTCATTGCTTTGGCATCACATAAAACTTACACTGTAGGGATGTAAAAATGATAAACGACTGCTAGAGGAGCATAAAAAATCTTAGCATCTGCTCTCGACAAATTTTTTTTATCACTATCATCACTTACTCACTGTGAGATGGATAGTGAAACGACATGGTGCATGTGTGTGTATATATATATTGTATGTGTGGCCTGCTTTGTGTAAAACAGCAAACAATACTGGTGTATTGTTTGCATTTGCCTTCATTTACGACTGTTTGGTTCGAGCTGCACTGTTCAGTCAGACAAGAGGTACGTAAATGTGGTTATAAATGCCTTTAAACTTCCTATTCTGATGGGATCCCACATTACATAAAAGCAGACTAGTCAGTCAACTTTACATACACACAGACACACAGATATAGGCTGATGGAGCTCTGTGCAGTATCCCCCAGGGATGATAGATTTGTGTCTGTCTGACTATCTGTGTTTCACAACACCTCATGTTGTAGACTGTGTATTATTTGTCATTTTTTGTTTTATTTTTAAAATGCAGCATTTGAATAAGTTATAGCATTTCTCACCAGATAATCAACAGTTGTAGCACTGCAAAATCTGTTAGGGTGGAGGTCAGGGTGCAGCTGTGGGCTTACAAAGTGTCTGACTGACTTTGACACAGCCACAATTTACATCATCTCTCTTCTTTATACAATGACCACAATCCTCAATCCTCAATAATGAATGGGAAAAAAATAGCTTTGAGCAGAGATGTGTGTGTGTGTATGTGTGTGGACTGAGCAAGTGGCAACCTCCGGGGGTGAAAATGAAGCGCCGCAAACCTGCAGTTTGTCAAATGGCCACTTGAGGCTGGCTTCAAAATCAACTCAATCCCCATAGACCCACATATTAAATCCCAACTTTACAGCAGAAATAAACATGTTTGCAGTCTAGTACGAAAAGGATTAAGGCTTAAAGTTACGTATAATTAACTCGGTGGTAGGAGACACTGAGACGGATCATCTGACAAAAATTTTTTGAAGAAGAAGACAACTGCCGGAATTCAGTAGCAGAAGAAGATGTTGTATAGCGTGAAAACATTGGTACTCAGCTGCAGATCTGTGGGACTAAGAGTGCCACGATCCGGGCACAGAGTGAGGCTACTCGCCCTGCAGTCCTCAGACCTCCACAGCAGCCGGGACACAGCAAGGCTGCTCACACCGCAGCCCCTGGGGCTGACACCACAGCTGGGGCAGACAGCGCTCCAGCCCCTGAGCCTCTTGGACAGAGTGTCTGACACCATCAGATCTGTTCTTTCTTTTGATATATTCCATGTTAACATGTTAATAGAACTGAATATTCTGTGGGTGTTGAAAAATATTTCTGCTGGCCGTGCTGGGCGACTTAAAAAACAAACAAAAAAAAAACACTGACGTGGGAAAGAATTAAGGACATGCCCACTTTGAGTGGGAGCTCAGTGCTGTCACAAGTGGCTAGCTGCTAGGTAGCCACTTCAGCCCCAATTCACTCTCCACCTCTTTGCCCATTTTTGGTTTAGTCGGTAGTTAGCAAAGTCAGACACTGCCAAGATGGCAACAGCCGAAGCCACAGAGGCTCATTTCATTTTTTATCAGGGGTGTCATGATACTCAAAATTCATGATTCAATTCATTTTATAATTTTTAACATTTCTGACAGCTCTGCCACAGTTAGACTATAGAGCCTTGATTTCTCTCATGACTGTCATTTGCATCTTCAAGTTCCTGGAATCGGAAGTGTTATTGTTTGCATGTCAAATTGAACACATAAAAGTGCATTTTTGTGTAAATGCCTTGAGCTCATCACATCAGCAACTCTCAGAACAAAAATAAGAAAAGAAAAGAAAGTCACAAGGAGAACATTTTGATCCGGGAAGAATCTCCCTGAGTTCTACCTAGACTTGAAACTGTCAGCGATCCAAAGTACTTCAATAGCATCCTTCTTCTTGTTAGTACACAACTGTACAGTACAGTAAATTCATGTATAATTGTACACTATTATAACATTTGTACAGTGTGTACTTAAACTCTGTTTACTGTATTGCACATTGGTTTATGATACAGAACTCTGGCAGACACTTAGAGTCCACTACACGTAAAAAAAAAAACTTGAACAAGTTCTGTTCTTTTCATCCTTCGGCTCTTGTTTGAATGTTTTGACAGAAACAGAGTGCAACTGACTGACCCGTGTTTATATCAATGTCGTCTAAGGGAACCTTTATTTTTTAAATCTCTTTTATGTTTGAAGGTGCTGCAGATGAATAAGTGACCTCAGTGATGGAGCCTGAGGCAACAAGCAACTACTCTAAACCTTATGCTGAATTTACTCTGCAGTATTTATTTAATCAAAATAAAACAAAGCAAAAGTAGAAGTTGCTGAGTTTGAAGGTTTATTGCAGACATCACTGTGGTTTATTGTGGCATCATGATGCTCACAAGATAACAGTACATTTTCACAGGTATCCAGGCTACCACTGGATAATGTCTGGTTAGGAAAATGAAAGGGACTCAAGCTGACCAAGTAACTGGAAAACAGAGACTGTTGTTGTGCCCACATCTCACAGAGACCTGCTCCACAACATCCTGGATCGAGGTGTTGCACTTAACAGGTGGACAAGTTCTGATATGACAGGATGCAACGCACAAGACTCCAGCAGGACGAGGGGAGGAAGTGTATCTGTGTTTACATCAATGGCGTCAAAGTTGATGGATAATGTTTCTCAGATGTTGAACTTTTTATGCGAAGATGTGAACCATTTTATTATTTCCCAGGTGTGAACGTGCATATATACATTTGTAAATCACATATTGTTTTATTTAATTTTTGTTTTCTATTTTATTATATTCCAGTCTGAATTGAATTAATTATGTGTTCTATTTTTTGTCTAGCATGAAGGACCTACAGCTTTAATTTCATTGTACAACCTTGTGTTGTGCACTGATAATGAATGTCCGTGACTTCTTGTATGTGTATTATTTGCACATATTTGACTTTGCATTGCTCTGAAGCGTAAGTAGCACCAGAGACATCATTTCCTACAGATTACCCTGGATTTTTGTTTTAAGGAACCCTCTGTTGTGTAACTGAAATATATTTATTAATATAGTCTCTTATACAAAGACAAAACTGATTTTATTTAGCTATTAGTAACAGTAGTAGTGGTACAGCAAAATCATTTCTTATGTCATTTTTCAATAAGCAAAAAATATTTAATTGAATTCAAACATAGTGTACATAGCGTTAAGTGTCAAATTTTCTTGGTAAACCAATAAATCTGTTTTGCTTTTATCGAGAGGAATCATCCTTTAGGACAGAGACAGACAGAGAGACACAGAGGGCGGGAGGGAAGGAGGGAGGGAGACTCCTGTGATCATCAGATTATGTTTTTTGCCTTCAGGACAACACTTCAGTTCAGAGACGTCTATTTTTTCTCTTGCACAGCTGGTTTAGTTGCAGACTTTGACAGTGAAAATAAGACATTTTGCACAGGTGAGCTCCACATTTCTTCTTCTCTGTTCTGTTCTCATTGTGCAGCCTTTGTCTTGTGTTTTCATTAACATTTTGTGACCATTGAACAGCCTTCTCTTGTGTTTGGCAAACCTTTTCCTCCTGAACGCTATTTTGGAATCGTTCATTGTCAGTGTTTATTATTAAAAGCAGGATCATTTGAGCGGTGGATATTATGTAAGAATGGTAACTGTCTGTCTGAGTGATTGAATGGAAGTGACAGAAACGAAAAGACAAAGACAAATGTAAACAAGTGAATAAAACCTCTATGACTCCACAGTTTGTTTGTTTTTTAAAGAAGCTATGAACAAAATATAGCTAAAGATAGGGGCGATCGGGAGCAATTGAAACAGGGGGTAATTGTAACACACTAAATGACTTCAATCAGAAACCAGGTAGAGTATGACACTTACTCTGCACATGCTCAGTATGATTCTCTGTGGAGCAGGAGCAGGATTATTTCACCTCAGCAGAAGTTTTCAACAACAAAAACAAAAAAAAAAACTGATTTTATAATGGCTGCAAGATCTTGTGTAATTAGTCACATGGCTCAATGTCAGCACATTGTTTGTCTGTGCTGACTTACTTTTCTGTTAGAAAATGAACATATTTCAGTAGATTTAAATGTAAAATTACTTTCAACGCGATTCAAACATTTAATTACACTACAATAGCTGCCTAGTCTTCTGCAAAAACAGGAATAGATGTTGCTTTGAATGCATACGATGCCTGACATAAAAAATAAATGATATAATTAGATACAACAGCAGAAATGATATTTTGAGATGTGCTTTTATTTGAGATACAGTGAGTTAATACAACTTATTATTCAGGGTTACAATTGACCCCAAACACTCTGACTTTTTGCATTAAATATAATATTATAATCTTGTCCTTACTAGTGAAAATATATGATTTATATTGTTAATTCGTGCACATATACACGTTTCTTATATCAATAGATGCCTTGTGTATTTCAAGTAGTCTGTGAGTTATGAAGAAAATATATATTTTAAAAAAATGGGCCACAGCTTCTGTCTTCAGCCTACAGAGAGTAAAGAGAAGCTGAGACAGTAAACAAGATCAGAATTATGTACTTTTAGGTCAAGGAGAACGCAATAAATAATCCACAATATAACACATTGAAAAACAAAGAAAGGTGGCTCAGTTAATGAGGCGTGTGCCACCATGTGCCGGAGCTGCGGGTCATCTGCAGCGGCTGTGGGTTCGACTCCCGCCTGCTGCTGCGTGTCATCCACCAACTCTCACTCACCCTCTCCTGTCCTCACTTCACCTGTACTATCAATTAACGGCATAAAAGACAAAAAAAATATGAAAAAAAGAAAAATGATGACTTCAAAAAATGTCCTTCAGTAATAGTGCAACACTTTTTTTGTTCATATAAAACTAGTTTTTCTTTTTAACTTAGTTGTTTTGCTTTTCTTCTTTAAAGTAATAAAATAAAAGCAGACAGCCATAAATTGTCTTTGGCAATAAATGCTTGAATTACGAATGTGTAATTGTGAAACATAAACATCAGTCAATGTAGCAGTCCTTTTATGGAATAAACTCATATGATAATAGAGGAAGGCCATGTCCCTTGCTGACAGTTGAGTAGAAAAGAAACTTTTTGAACTTTGGTATAGTGGGGGTGGGGATGATGGCTAATGTAGAGGGAGTTGTCTCATTTAAGAGGAAATCATGAAAAATTGGACTTTGTTGAACATGGAAAGAGGCTCGTTCTAATGGGTTTATTATCTCCATTGACAGATGGAGACATTTTAGAAAGACTTGAGTGCAGTTTAATTTGTCATTGAATTGAAACTGCAAACCAGCAACCCAGTCAGATGGAGCCTACATGTAGCGCAGACCAAATCCAGTCCAGTCCAAATCCCACTGCTGCTCAATGTCCCTGTTAACACTAGGGAATTTTTCTCATAATGATAATACACTGAGCAGCTGGTGCACATTTGGGTGGCTAAAGGCATAAATTCAGAGATACTGAATATTGAATAATACTGTTATTACTGTGTGTTTCTGTCTGTATAATTTAAAAACCTTTAAAAAATCTTTTACTCGGCCATATTAGACATGATTATAGAAGTAGTGGTTCTCAAGCTGCATCTTAGAAATTAGATTTTTAATAAGAAAAGGCTGTGTGGAAATTAATCTTGAATTCAGACATGTCTGATTATGACTGAAATGACTTTACACGGTAAGAGGTAGCGCTTAAAATGAAAGTGGAAAACCTAATTTCATACTGTTGCTCTCTTGTGTTTCTGAACCGAAGTCCAAAGCTGTGAAGAGCACAGTAGGACACGTTATTACATGACCTGCACATTAGACAGATTAGATTAGATTAGATTAGATTAGATTAGATAGAACTTTATTGATCCCTTGGGAAGACTCCCTCAGGGAAATTAAGGTTCCAGCAGCATTAGATAGCAGCACACAGGGTAAAAAGCACAAAGTAAAAAAGTAAAAAGAACAATTTGCAAAAAATAAATATAAGATATACAGGGAATAAGTAAGTAAGTAGTCCTTATTATATTCCTTATTGTAGTGGCTACTACAGGCTTCTGGATACTGGTTACTGCTCCTTTCCATCCTCTGTCTTCCTGTTACTCCTCCTCCCCCCGAGTGAGGAGTTGTACAGTCTGATGGCCTGAGGGACAAAGGAGTTTTTCAGTCTGTTAGTCCTGCACTTGGGAAGGAGCAGTCTTTGGCTGAACAGGCTCCTCTGGTTGCTGATGACGGTGTGCAGAGGGTGACTGGTATCGTCCATAATGTCCAGCAGTTTGTCCAGAGTTCTCTTCTCTGCCACCATCACCAAAGAGTCCAGCTTCATGCCAACCACAGAGCCGGCCCGCCTGATCAGTTTGTCCAGACTGGATGTGTCCTTCTTGGATGTGCTGCCCCCCCCCAGCACACCACGGTGTAAAAGAGGACGCTGGCTACCACGGACTGGTTAAACATCCGCAGGAGTTTCCTGCAGATGTTAAACGACCGCAGTCTCCTCAGGAAGTACAGCCTGCTCTGTCCCTTCTTGTACAGGTGGTTGGTGTGGGTTGTCCAGTCCAGCTTGCTGTCCAGCCACAGCCCGAGGTACTTGTAGGAGTCCACAGCTTCCACCTCAACTCCCTCGATCAGAACTGGTCGCGGTCTTGGTCTGGACTTCCCAAAGTCAATGACCAGCTCCTTTGTCTTCGAGGTGTTGAGCTGTAGATGGTTTGCGTGGCACCAGACAGTCCCTCACTAGGCCCCTGTACTCCTCCTCTCTGTCGTCCCTGATGCATCCAACGATGGCTGTGTCATCAGCGAACTTCTGGATGTGACACAGCTCAGAGTTGTAGCAGAAGTCCGAGGTGTACAGGGTGAAGAGAAGAGGGGCCAGCACCGTGCCCTGGGGTGCTCCGGTGCTGCTGATCACAGTGTCAGACGTGGTGTCCCTCAGCCTGACGTACTGCGGCCTGTCGGTGAGGTAGCTGGAGATCC
>JAJHUR010119675.1:1034-14800 GCA_027495735.1 Lutjanus campechanus
TGGCGCTGTACCACGGCACATTAGTTATGAAATGAAACAGCCGGGGGGGGCTATGTACAGGAACATTTTGATCAGATCGCCCTGACAACAGCTTCCACCCCACCTGACATGTGGTACCAGTATATAGAGGACACATCATTCAGACTGCATCACTGCAGTGTCAACAGCTTCACCCAAAACATCACTAACATCAACACACACTTTACGGCTGGATTATACTGGGGCTGGCCAATATATCAATAAATACCAATATACTGTTAGTACTTTGTATTAAGATGCTTGTAATAAACATTAGTTAATAGGTAATAAGGCCCTATGAGATGCTTATTAATATTATTATGTGTTAATAAGACTATATGAGTGTTGATTTTAAGCACATGGACTGCTTAAGAATGTTACTTAAGAGATTCCTGTAATTGTTTATAATAGCATTACAAACAGATTAACATATAACTACCTATTATATCATCGTTAAACCTTTACTAGGCTTCTGTTGTTGCTTTATTAAGATTTCTACATACTTTATTATGCATTTATTAGCTGTTAACTATGCACTTATGAATAGATAACTAGACATTTTGGATCTAAAGTGTGAACAGTGCAGTGATTTTGGATATCATTATATGGTCATATGTCATAATTGTTGTCTTTTCCTGGTTGTAAAGGCTGCGTTACAGTAGAGTGATGTCATTTTCTGATCTTACTGGACTGTTCTAGCTGTTCTGTCACTTGCCTTTACCCACTTAGTCATTATATCCTCATTACTGATGATTATTGATCAAAAATCTCATTGTGTTTGTATTTTTGGAAGCACCAACAGTCATCTCTACATTACTGTCACAATATTAATACCGAGTTATTTATATAAAAAATATTGTTCTTTGATTATACTCACTAACTGACACGTACATGGACAGTTGGGGACACCACAGATTAGGGTTGGGTATTGTTTAAAAAATTACCATACCAGTACTAGGGCTGGGTATCGATTCAAATTTCAAGAATCGATTCGATTACGATTCTTGAGATTCAGAATCGATTATATCGATTCGAGCTAGCTGGTAGTTGTAGAGCTTCCTTAAGTTTTTTCTGTTGCGGTCCGGTGGGCTTGCTCTGCTCTTGTCAAGCTCCTTTTTTGCCTCGTCGTTTCTAAACCCGAAATAGTTCCAGATATCCGCTTTGAGCGACTCTGGCCTTTTCAAAACTGGAGTTCGGCTAACTTCACTGCTACCGCCCGACGCCATGTTGTTATGAGAACTTGCAGTATCTTCACACCGCGCCTGCGCGAGTCATGTCACTAGCGGGGTTAAAGTTCACCCAGGAAAAAATATAAAGAAAATATATATATGTATAAAAATCGATCTTTGGACGTGCAAATTGATTTTTTTAAATTAAAATGAGAATCGATTTAAAATCGGCGGATCGATTTTTTCAACCCAGCACTAACCGGTACCAATAACGGTACCCTTAAAGTAATAACCTTACTAGTTGAGTACTTGATTCCAGACTTTTTTTAATGCTTTTGAACATTTTGGTGGCTTTCAGCACGCTGAACTGTCGTTCAAATATTCTGCATGCTTATCTGTTCTACCTTGATCAACTTACTGCCACTGGAGCCAGACTCAAACTAGAGACCATCTCGCATAGGGATTACTCCGGTCACGACGTCCGTCAACATCTTGACATTCTGACTCATGAGTACTCTGCAGTAGATTCTATCTTTGTTTCTGTTTACCCATCATTGCCAAAATGTGGTCCTGGAGCGCCCACTGTAACAGGAAGTACACTGATGTGGTTTTCAGTACTTTGGCAGGTTGTTATATGTCTGCCTGTCTGTCTGTCTGTGGACAGATGTTGTCACAAACCCAGACAGGTATGTAGTCGAGATCAAAATGAAGGTTGAGCTAGAAGATTTTGCTGTCATGGCTGGATGGATTAATAAAGACTGATGCATCATTTTGTCCAAATATTTTAAACTTCAAGTATTGTCAGATCCATCTTGTCTGTCTGGTCTCTCTGTCCGCCAGAGTAAGCAGCTGTCATTGCTTTTGCTGCATTCATTTTATTTTCCTGTTTCCACCTTGCATGAGTGGTTGGTGGCTTCATGGGGTGGGTGACTGCTCTGTGCTCACGTGGAGATAAAATGATTCAGAAAAAAGGGCGGCCAAGGATTTACAAGAGGAAAGGTGTTAAAGGTGCGTAGTGTGCTGTGAAAACTCCTGAACACCCCGAGGGGGTGTGTGTTAAAGTTTCAGATTAGCAATTAATGCACCGCTGACCTTTGCATGTACACACACATACACTGCCCTTCTTACCTGTGTTATATTAATGAGAAACCATATTAATGAGATGGCTGGAGACAGAGGAGATGGTCGATGACAAAGGTGAGATCACATCTAGAAAGAAATTTGAGAAAACTGTGAGTGTGGAACACAAGAAGGGGACCATGTCCACCCTGAGACAAATGCTGGTGTAGCATTGTAGTATAGACAAGTAACCAGAGTCACATATATGAATATACTGCATGAATGTCAATTTTTCAAAGTCCCCGGGAAACGAGAAAAGTTCAAGCTGCAACCTACACGCTGAAAACAGCAAATTAGCACCTGGGACATTAATAGTACGAACATAAACAAGCTAACGGCTCTTAGCTTTTCTTTTGCAGGGATGTAGTCATTTTAATACCAGAGCTCGCCTCCCGACGTGCAAATGTTCCACCACAACAAGGTCCCTGTCGACACTATTGTGCAGCAGCACCATCACTGTATCCTGGGCTTAGCTCTGCCCAAGACATTTGTGATTGGTTTAAAGAAATGTAAACGAGACAGGGCGTTTTTTTTGCCCTATAGCAGAACGTTTGTGTGGAGCCTGACCTTCCTCCAGCACTGAGCGCTGTGGAGAGAAGTCTAGCTATGTGAGACTAGTGATTGACAAACAGCTAATGACAGCTAGCTGTTCTCCCCTGATCACAGTCTTTACGCTAAGCTTAGCTAAGCTTATCATCTTCTGAGCCCAGCTCCATACACAAACATGACAGTGTCCATCTTCTCATCTCACATTCAACAAGAAAGCAAATAAGCACAGTTACAAAGATGCTGAACTATTATTGTTGTTGCTATTATCATTATTATTATTAATATTATTATTATTACTATCATTATCACTGTAATGTGGAAGTAATGTGGAGGTACACTTCAGTGTTGATGGTAAATGTAGTCAATTGAAGTGATAACTTCCTCAGTGCTGCCACATTGACCTTACCTTGCGAGGCAATTGGATTCGCAAGATCACGCCAGAATTCATCTTGTCATCTTGTCTTGGCTCCAAGCTATCCGTTTGTGTCCGCACCAGAGGTGGTATGAGCCAATCAGCATCCTCAGAGGGACTACTGGCAGCTACAGGCCATGGGAAAGACTGGTCTCGAACAAACAATGGTGGCTCCTGAAGAGGTTAGCATAGATGCTGTGATAGCATCAGTTATATCAGAACTGGAGAGTATTTCTTCATTGAAAGAAGAGCAAAGAACAACACTGAAGGCTTTTATCGATGGAAAAGTTGTTTTAGCTCTTCTTCCAGTCGGCTTCGCTGTCAGTTTGGTGAGTTGATCTGACTGGTTGAAGTGTTGAAGAAATGACAGATGGTTCATCCAGTCACTTGCTAGGGGTTTTCTTGAAAGCACCCGCCCTTTTCCAAACACTTTCTATGGACGGCTTCCCAGGTGGTTCTGTGTAACGAACCAGCTGGCGTTGTCGGGTTACAGCTCTCCCGCTCCAGAACTGCGCTGGCAGTGGCTACATGTACCAGGATGCATTGCATGTGAGCTTCTGAGCCCCAAGCCTATGTTGGCCTCCCAAATGTGGACACTAGAAATCCAAGCTGAAACAGCCGGCACTTCTTCCTGACTACCAGCTTACATTACTCTGACATCACTGTGACATCACTGGATGCAAGAAGAACATCAGATTTTGCAGCAGCAGAACTCAGCTTTCTTACCGACATTTACCATCAACACTGACTGGACGTCCTTTTCCTATTGCAGTATTTGATCTCATGAGTGAATTTAATGAAATTGCAGCTTTTCTGGGGTGTTCCTGAAGCATCCACACGCATGCAGTGCTGGGAGATGCAGCAGAAAACAATACTGAATCCTTCAATCCTGATTTTTTTTCCCTCACTGTCAGTGTGTGGGCTTACATAGAGAACAACAGTCCTGATGCCTGTCATATGCTGCCAGTGCTGCACTTCACACGTTTTATGCATTAGATCATTTGCAAGAAGAGGTTGTGATACTGCAGAAACATTTTCACCACTGATGGAGAGAGCATTAAAACTGTTAAACATGACAAAGAGATGAATGCAGTGCTACACTACTTACTGGAGAGGTCATTATCTTCATTTCATGTATGGATGTGACAGAGCTGCTCGCTGTTTGATAATCAGTTTGGTAATCTCAGAAATAATAACCCTCTACTGCTCTAATATATCAGCATAGAAATACACATTCTGCAGTATATTCAGTCTAAACCAGGCTGTGTAGAGATCACTGTGTGTGGGTGTAGCAGAATGTGCCGATATTTGCAATTCTATTAGTACGTCCACATGCAGATTTTCAGTTTTCCTCACAGTTGCTCCTCTTGCACAGACTGCACATTGTCTTACAGTAGCAAGACAGAAGAGAAGTGACAGTCAGTCATTAACGTCAGAAACAACCCATATGACTGAACACTACAATACCCAGCAGCGCCTGTCAGGAAAATGTTCAACCCACTCAATTTAAATTTAACATTTATTCAAATCATAAAGCTGCTATTAATGAATTCATGATTTATTGATTTCATTTAATAAATGCCCATTTATCCACATGTGGTGATGGCTTGTCAGGTTCTCGCTCATGTTGTCACAGTATGAATGAAGTCAAACCTCTAAATCAGATTGTTGCGGCCTGAAATGCCTGATTTCACGGCAGCTTTTCTAAAGAATTGCGATGCACGTTGCAATGTTTTTAGGCATTTTTTGCAAAAGAAAGTTGTGATTTTTTGGTATAATTTGTTAAAAATCAAAGGCAACAGGGAGAACAAAACCGCATTCTGTCCTGAGTGTTCTGACTAACAAAATATTTGTAAGTGAGGAAGCATACCTGGGGGTGTCCCACAAAGATGCAAAATCTTTTTGGAGCTCAAACTCTGTCAAAACAGCACAAAATTATAAAATAAAAATGCACAGAGTGCCCCTAAATATCAATAACAATGATAAGCGTTGTTCTTTTCAGTACCTCTGACAAAATAAAAATATATATAAATGCAAAAATAGTGAATAATCAAACAAAACAATGAGTCAGTTCATTGAGATGTAGAAGTCATTTGCCCGGGGAACTGCTGTGATTGGTGGAACTCGTGGGAAGCGATGATGGGTCAAATTTGTGGAGTTTGGACGAAATTCCAATTCGTACAGAATTCATGGGGACTGGTTGAATTTGCATGAATTGTTGCGATCACAGCATCACAACTTCTTGGGGGGACTGCTAAATATACTGGTGGTATGAGTGGAAGAACACATGAATTAAATAAGCATGCAGTTATTTATGAGATAGCATCATTTGCTGTAAACCCCAGCACTGAATCAAACCTTTATACATTTAAGATGCTGTAGAATAATAATTAAGTTCATTTGTACAGCAGCCAAAAGTAGTTTACAATAAAGAAATGACATGCACCAAGTGTTTCACATAGAACAGACAAAGAATTAACATAAGAACACAGATAAAAAGCTTTAATGTCATGTAAAAAAAAGATTATTTGTATATATGAGTGATGGCACAGGCGACTAAATTTCTCAAACATGATGAAGCTTGTGGTCCCCAGATCCAGCCATTACTGATGATGCAGTGATCATGATTCAGATGCAGCTTTGTGATGAGCTCTGCCTTCACCATGGACGGCAAAGGCAGAGCCTTGTCTGCATTGCCATGGTTACCTCATAGCAACAGGGACTGGGGCTGGTATAAATACAAGGATGTTGCTTATATTTTTCAGGCCAAAAAATAATTCTGATTATTTTTACCAGCTGCTGAAAATCCAAATTCTTTTTTTTTTCTCTCTGATTTTCTTTACTCTGATGTGGTACTTGATGTTGCTGTTTGATGCTGTTTGTGCTTAAAAACTACCTCATGCAGAACAACACCAGACATGAGAATCATGAGGGGTATGTGATCCTAAAGGTACCCTGTGTTTCTAACCACAATGTGTATCACTGAAATCTGACAATCATGCTGTTTGTATGTTTTTGTATCAAACATTCACAAAGCCATTTCTTGAATATTTTGCAGCCTATATGCTTCATATCCATCATTTACATGCACTGAAGTAACTGAGTGACTCTGAGAAACAGTGAAGAGGTTCTCAGATAAATGTGTTTACATGCATCATATTGACCTTGTTATTGTAAACTACAGTATGTATACATTCAGCACTAATCATATTTCCAGAGGTAGAAAATAATCACATACAAATACTTCATTACTATACTTGAGTAGTTTTTTCAGGTATCTGTACTTTACTCTCCAATTTTCCATTTTCAAAACAGGCTCATTACTTTAGTTCTAATGCTTTTGAGGGTAATTATTGTTTATTTATGTTTTGTATCATTGCACACCGCCTCCCAACATCAAGACTGACTTCAACCTACAGCAAATGGATGGAATAGCACATAAAAAAAAAAAGATTCTGTGGCGTATCCGTCAATGCGTATCATGCACAGCAGACAGCAAGATGAAAAATAATGTAACAAGACAAAAAACAAAAAAACTCCAAAGATGAAACTGCTGTAAAAAAGACACATGTAAAACATGTAACAAAAGGTGAAAAAAAAAAGACAAGACGAAAAAGAAGAAAGTGTTGTAAAAGACAGATAACAGACAGAGAGGGAGACTGTGGAGAAAAGGTGAGTCAGTAGACATGTCCTTTACTTTTATACTTTGAGTACATTTCAGAGCCTGTACTTCGCTTTTACTGCAGTAAACATGTCGAATCAGTACTTTTACTTTTACCAGTCTTTTATTTACACAAGTATCTGTACTTCTACTTGAGTAAGGAACGTGTACTTTTACCCCCCCTGCAGATTTCTGCTCCGTCCCCGACCTCATTTTGGAAGCTGTCTTATTTTCACTGTAGTAGCGATAGAAGACGCTATGTTGTCCTTTTATTTCTTTCTCTTTTTTGTTGCGTGTTGTGCAGTTGCAGTGTGTGTCTGTGTCGGAGCAGATAGACGAAGCTGCTTCTGACTTTTTTGTGAGGTTGCTACTTTGTGTCAGGCCTGTCAATCTTCCTCTATAATCCTGTTTTAATTTTATTCCTTATTATTCTTAATATTCAAATTAAATTCATATTTGTAACATTAAATCACCTTTTGGTGGGAAGCTGGTGAGCTCTATGATGATGATGATGATGATGATGTGGAGGAGGAGGAGGAGAATCTTCACTGACTAGCTTGCCAGAGTGTTGAGTTGAGTTGTGCCTTCATGTTGCTTGTTGTCAAGTGATAATTCATTTGGACCTGACAGATTCTGCAGAATACATCGTTTTTATTTGTTATTTTCCTGTTCGTTGACTGAAATCCAAATACTCTCCACACATGGCTTCTTAAATGGTCAGGAGTTTGATCTTTGTGTGTGTGTGTGTGTGTGTGTGCCATCAGATGTTAATGTTGGCACATTGATGTGCAGTTGTGATTCAGAAATCTTTATTGTTTGTCAGATTTGCACATTTATAAAAGGATTTGAATAGTAAATTTAAGGGGGCAATATGTATGTAACAGTAGTCCAACAACAATAACCAGTGACAAGTCCTCCACTGTCAGTTGATCAGCTGTTAACTGTCAAGAGAAACCAGCTTTCTTACGTACATGAACTGAGCTCACTAAAGAAAATCAGCTGTAACCTGGTCACGTTATTACATGTGAATGCAGCACCTGTTTGTTCTCTTTGAGTCTTCCTCTTCACTGCCTCACCTCATGTATCGCTGCCTCTCTGCTTTAACACCAGTGTTAACGTGTGGAATAGAATGTCACATTACAGCGAGACAGAAAGAACACTGGGTAACACCAGCAGTGGCCAAAATCTCCACAGGGAACCTTTTTATTTAAAAAAGGTTTCAGTTCGCTTCAAACAAAGTCCTTTTCAGATGGTTGACCTCCAACAATCTTTGCAACTTTCCAATCAACAATGTGACAGTCATGTCCACTTTGCGCAGGAGTGACAGTAGACAGTAGATCTCCCCGAGCACTCATGGGAGATGGTTCAGTATTCATGGAGCATCATAAATGCCTTTGAAGGAGACATAGTCTGAGCGCGCTCCATTTCCCTGTTTGTACGACTCATTGCATCAAGACGTTGAAGACACACACAGACAGAGTTGTTGAAGAGACATCAGGGAGGCAGTGTGACGTAACCAGAAAAGGCTTTTCACCAGGGCTGTTCAGAACAGGGACAAACATGGTGACTTTAGATGGGATTGGAAGTAGGGCTGCAACTAATGATTAAGTTCATTATCAATTAATTTGTCAATTATTTTCTTGATTAATCGATAGTTGTTTGTATTAATATGTGAGAAAATTGTGAAAAAATCAGTGAGTGTTTCCCAAAGTCTAAGATAAGATCCTCACATGTGTTGTTTTACTTACAACCTAAAGATGCTCAGTTTACTGTCACAGTGGAGTGAAGAAATATTCACATATAAGAAAAATCAGATTTTTTTTTCTTAAAAAAATTACTCAAACTGTTTTATCAATTTGCAAAATAGTTGCAGATTAATTTGATAATTAATTAATTGTTGCAGCTCTAATTGGAAGACGTCTTATTACAAAGTTTGAAGCAGACATTAAGAAGTAGCAACTTTGTATAGTAATACACTATATGATAATATCAGTATACCTCTAATACTGTACTGTATTATAGTATATTATAAAACATAATAAATAATTATACACTGTATAGTATACTCATACTACACACTGTAGTCTCACAACACTGTTTGATTGGTTAGATGTCAGGGTAATAACAACACTAAAACCTGTCACAGACAGGTGAAAGCACAGAGCTGCTTTATATCACTAAAGTTACAATAAACATCACAATCTCAGGATCTGTTTCCATGTCAACAAGCATGCCCAGTTTCCCAGTAACACTGGTGGAAAATGCCTGAAGTCATGATTGTTTCCCTCCATAGATGTAAGAATGACGACTTTAAAAATAAGATGCTCATCCTTTTTTTAAAGACTCCGCGGGGCTTCAGAGTAAAACACAGCATGCATCTGTCTCATCTTTGTATTTAAAACTATGACGGTTACATGTGGTCTCTAGTTCACATCTGCACCAAACTGTGAGGGCTGATCCATACGAACCAACCACGATCTGTTACACCGCTAATTTAGAGGTTTTACACAAGAGACACCACATCTATTCTTGAACTCTGCTTCACTATTGTGTGTGTGTGTGTGTGTGTGTGTGTGTGTGTGTGTGTGTGTGTGTGTGTGGGAGACAGCTTGCTGTGTGTCCTCCTGCCATCTGTGTGTGTTCGTCCTGATTGTGTGTGTTTACCTGTTCGGCACCAGTGGAGCCTGGAGGATTGCTGTCGGCTGATCAGGCCTCTGCTTTCCTAATGAACCCTGTAATTAGAGCTTTAGCCCTGGGTCTGTCTGCGTGCGTGTGTGTGTTTCTTGGTGTATTTAATTAACGGGCGCATGTATTTTGTGTTGATGTGTCTGTTTCTGTGTGTTACACAGTACACGCACATGTTCATTTAAACCAACGCGTATCTGCTCAGTTGAAAGTGTGAAGATGACATTTATTGTCTCTGCCAGTGTTTTATGAAGTTTTGTTATACAGTACCAGTTCCTGTAACAGTAACACAGCAGCTATACGACAGAACAGATTGATTGCCAATGACTTCCAAAATGACATATGAATTGGCAGTAACAGGCGTACCGGACTTAAACATTACTTGCCAACCCTGAGACCTCAACAGTCGGGAGAATTTCGAGACCAAAGTGAGGGGTCTGGAGGTCCTCCCCACACTTTGTTTCCTGCATTCTGGTGACTCTTAAATAATAAAAATCACAAAATAATAAGTAACATACACATTTTTTTGCAAACAAATGCCTGCAGAGGATTTTAAAAAGACAATTATTAGCTGGAAAACACAATGGAACCACACATTTAGCTTTACCAAGTAGTCCAGTGTCAAACACAGAAAAAGAATATTTTACAAATGTTTTTCCAAGGGTATAATTATTAGGCTGCTCTTAGAAAAACAGTGTCCCTGTTTACTTTAAAACTATTCATGAAAAATGTGTGAGAGTCTGTCATAAATCAGGAGAAATAGAAAAGAGTTACACTACCCCGGGAGTAGGGTTGGGCGATTGGACAAATTTAGGTGAGTTTTTCTGTCGAGTTTGAATGAAGTGTATTTTATGGGAATTTAACAAGCCAAAAATCTCGCTTAATTCAGTAAAAGAGAGAAACTTAAATTCAGAAGGAGTACAGTTGTATTTCTCTGTTTAAAAAGGGAAACAGGTGTGAGAATGTTTAATTCGTGTCACTTGTTTATTGCATGTAGTGAAGATATATAAGCTATTGAATTTGCCGCCTGGGCACATCCCCCAGCTGAGACTCTATGGGCTGGGGCTGATGATGGTCGGTTGGAAAATTTTAACATATCGCCCAGCCCTAACCTGGAGGAAACCGAGAGACAGCAGTGAAAAACAGGAGTCTCCTGGGAAAATCGTGAGGGTTGGCAAGTATGCCTTACACATATGTTGTGAAATGGCCACAGTTGTTTTAGGGTTTGGCCCTAAACTACTTAGATAGGTTCAGGAAAATATCATATATGGGTGAAAATAAGTATGTGACATGGCTAACATACATAACATAACTTCAGTAACTTAAATTATGAAACAAGTCAACATTGACTTTGTTTCACACGGGACATGAACCCCGGCCTCCTGGGTGAAAGTCCTGTGTTTGACTGATCCTCCTCCATACATTAGGAAGTCACCTGATTTCCTACTTCGCTCCTGTCACAATTACTGTGGCCACTAGATGTCACTGCCAGACCTCCAGATGACCTAAACCATGTTAATTTGAGGTCAACCTCACAGTGAACACAACTGTGATGCACAGGAAAACTGTGCCAACAACTACTGGGTTAACTGTGATGGACATCTATAATGGACAGGGTAATATGCAGCCTTTGCCTCTGTTTTGTCTTCAAAATAAGTTTGGGTCTACAACTGATCTGATCTTGATGCTGTCCTGATCATCTTTCTAGCGATGGCAACATGTTCCAAGGCTTTATTTTTTATCCCAACACTGTTCCATCCAGTCCCACCTTACTGTGCAGTGCAGGCTAGCACTCATTACCTCAACCTTGTTGCAACAATAGTGACAGCGAAACCATCTTGGGTCTTGTTTGTGATTTGATTTGGTGGTAAATGAGTTTCCCCACTGGGGATTAATAAAGCTGTCTAATCTAATCTAAAAATAAAGCTGCTCCAAGATCTCAGCAGTTAGTTTGGTGAGAACATTATTATTACCAGAATTATCCTCTGGAGCAAAACTATGGGTATGGAAAACTGATTTATTTCCAACATGTTCTTTGTTTGTCCTGATGGCTACAGCTCTGTAACACTGCACGCACCAAAGTGCTGAGATCTCTGAATGTGGCTTTTACTGTGTAAAACGGGTCAAAAGAGGCAATAAACCTGTCTGATAGCTCATGTTTCTTGCCAGGTTAACTAAGCGTGGTTAGTTTTGACAGGAGGTGATTGTCCCAAATCACATTTGGTTGGATTAATTCATGAATATGCCCCCAAGTTCAGAATGAGTCATCAAAAATGGCTAAATGTTTTACAGGAAGAGAAACTGAATGATTTTAAAATAAAGATACTCCTTGCTTGCTTGGTTATATTTGACGTGGGTGATAGAAAACTGAGTGCAGGGCCACAGGGTGATTATGTCGAGAACGTCTGGATGTCTTTCAAGTGCTCTTTAAGGACACAGTGAAATGAACCAGACTCCAGCCGGTCACAAGCTCCAGTACAACACCATGAATTCTTCTCTTCTCTGTGTGCAAACTGGAAATGAATCAATCCCGTTTCTTCCAGCACTTTCTGTTTTTCTCAGATTAATGTGCTACAATTTCCTTGTTTCTTGGCTTTCTCTGAAGTCTTCCTTAAACAAGGCTGTGCTGAGTCGACAGCCTGTTAAATCCAGGCTCCTTGGACAGATTTAGCGCTCCGCTGGAACATCTGAATCTGCTTTGTTCGAAGCACTCTTGGTGTTATATCAGCCTCTGGAGCCAGAGGCACCAGTGCTTTTAAAGTTCTGCTGCAGAGGCAACATTTGGTATGAACTCTGATCACATTTCTTTGTAAAGTTCAAACATTAACTGCAGTGTTAAAATAAAATCTCATCTCCAAATTCATGAGAGTACTGAAAACTAAAGCTGTGAGTGTGGTGTTGATGTCAGGCCATTATGTTGACTCCAGTGCAGTTGATGACTCTGTATCTCAGGGGGTCATGTTGAGTCTGAGCGTCAAACTAAAATGCTTGGATGTAATGTTTCTAAGGAGCAAAAGCTCAGCTGGTGACAAAAAAAATACTTGTGAGATAATTTGAATAAAACGAACAGATTGTCTAAAAGGTCAGCAGTCACTTCAGATCACAGTATGCTGTGTTGAGCCTCCTCCCTTTATATTCCAACCAGGCTGAGGCAGACTGGGGCGAATCTTACATCTGAACAGCCATTAAACTTGTCACTTTTTTCATTTTCTGAAGAAGACATTTCTGCTACTGTTTGTGATCTCTATAGTTCAATGTTTTTAGGAAACCAGCAGGTGTCAGCTTCATGCTTTGGGTCAGATGTAGAGCTGAACAATCTAGGCCTGGGCGATAAAATCATAGCAACAGACATGTCATCGATAGCAATAAGAAAGTAGTTTGATAAACTGTTGGATAGTTTCATTTAAATGCATTGAATGCAAACTGCCGCGAAAGCACAAAAACAACTACACCCCTGCTCATAGACAGCCTGTCACGGTCCTTGATAACAGAGCGAGCTACATGTGACAGACGAACAGCCAATCATTTAACAGACATCTACTCACCTGATCTACTCACCCTCATGCTGACTGAAGGGTTTATTTCGTTAGTCAACAAAACACTGCTGGAGTTTTACAAGAAAACAGTGTTACAGAATCTCCCAAACAATGGAAGTGAATGGTGACCAATTTTCAAATTGGCTCCAAGCTAAGAATCTACAGTGAAGATTCAGGTGAAAACCATGGTGTAAATAACATTGTTTTAGTCAACTTGGCATGTTGGGGCAGACGAGCAGTATGGGGCCATTTTATATTTTTATTCTGTACGTTTGAAAACTGGTCACCATTCACTTCCATTGTTTGTGAGATTCTGCAACACTGTGAGTAGTGAGTAGATAATGACTGAATTTTCTTTTTTGGGTGAGCTATCCCTTTAAGTGCTTTATAGGAAACCAAATTGGTCCAGTAGGTGTCCACTTTGTGCTTTGAAATTGCAATATATCTACTGGTTAGTGCATTGACGAATACTGCATTTTAGTATTCATCGAATACTTCCCAAAAATCGACTAATAGTCGAATATTCGCCAGGTTTTTTTTGTTGTTTTTTTTTAATCCATGCGGCACGGTGCTGCCAGGCCTAACCCTCGACACTGAGTTTGCCTCTGTTAATGACC
>JAJHUR010119676.1:0-10088 GCA_027495735.1 Lutjanus campechanus
GGTTTAGAAAGGACAGAGGGAGCAAGTCAATCTCCAGAGACTCCCTCATGTTAAAATACAGCAGAAATAAATCTGTTTACAACCTGGTGCAACGAAATGGTTTTGGTCTCAATAGCTAATTTCCCCTCTCATGACAGCAGCATGGGAGTGATTTTTTATATAATTCACGCGTTCAAATCATATTAAGGCTTAAACTTCTGCATAATTGCTTTGAGAGACGGTTGGGTGCCGTCACAGATAGCAAACCACGGGGCGGCCGCTTCATTTGGCCGCCTCAGCTCCACCCACGCTCCACCTCTCTGCCCGTTTTTGGATTAGCTGGGGGTCATGCAGACACAGAGCCAGAGCCACCACACTTTAAACTTCACAACTGCTCTTTAGAAACAAGTCTGTTGCCGTCTTCTGTGTATTTAAAGGAGATTATAAGCTGTCATTAGTTGGATACCCAGTGTAAGTACACAATACGGTTGTACTCTTGTCATTTATAAATTGATTAGTTATTATTGCATGCATGCAATTATGCACATATAAAAAGTAAACTCTTTTTTAGTCATAGCAGCAGCCAGGATCTAGATTTTCAGCAAATCAAAAACAAAAACAGAAAAAGCATCGGCGTGGCTGCAGACACGAGGAGGAGGTTCAAGCTACAGGAAGAACATGATGAAAAGATGGAGGGGAGGAAGAGGAGAATCAAAGCGAGCGTTCAGGAGAGACCGCACGCAGTCGGGCCCGTCGTCAGAGCTCGGCAGATGAGAGGGAAAATTTCCGGTGACGTCGTTTCATATTTCAGTCGCGGTGGTCTCTGGATGTGATCAGAAAGATTGAGGTTCGGCTCGGCTCCGCGCGGGACGAGAGCGGGAAGAATTAATGGCTACTGTAGAGCGAGACGATCATTACTGTAAAATAAGCCTCGTCATTCAGAGAGAATCGAAAGTCGGGCGGCAAAGTGGAAATAATGAGCTGCTCACTGGACCGTCTCCCTCTTACTAAATGGCTGCTTATCAAAGATTCAACATTCGACACGAAATATTGATTCAAAATGATTCTAATACAAGCTCATAAAAAGTGAAATATTGTGCCAAAAGTGATTCAAGCAGACTGTAATGAGGGAGGTTTCTGCCATGAAGTTTTACTCTTTATTCTGAGGGGAAATTAGATAAAAAAAATAAAGCAGCACTTCCTACAGGTGATTTAACGTGAAGCAGCAGTATGACGGTCAGAAATAAAACACCTCAGAAAGCAAAGTTACACATTCACCACAGACATGCAAAAACATTAAAAACAAGACAACCCCTGAGGTGCTGCAGCCATATTTGTCTTCCTTCTTTTTTGTTTTCTTTATTTTTGTTCATCCTGTTGGCAGTAAATGAGGAAACGTCTGCAGGATTCATCCTCCTGGGGACACAAATGTCTGAACCACATTTCACTGAATTTTGTTCAGTATTTTGGGATTTTTTTTCTCACGACCAAACTGTTTTCGGCTCACCCAAAAAACAAAGAAAGCTCTGGTCTGAACAGGTGTGCAGTAGTGTTGTGTTTGTTCTCTCTTCTGCACAGGTTACTTGTGAGTTTCAAAACTGATTTTAGGATTTCCATGTTTGACATGTGGGAGAGAAAATAAAAAAGAAGCTGTTGCTGCTGTAATGTTTATGATTTTCTTTTTAAACACAGCTAAGTTGCGTGTGACATACGGTGCCGAGACAAAGACTGTGTTAGACCCAGCAAAGTTATAATCGCCGTACGCTAATTTGGTAGACATCACCCAAACCCATTATCCAACTGGCTGCTCTAACATAAGCTGCAAACGTTAGCATGTCCGGCTAACTAACACTAGCCTACTAGCTGCAGTAACTTTACCTCCAGACAAACTTGTTAGATCCACTGCATCTGCATTTGTTCTGTGGGGGTTTGAGGAGGAGGATGTGGGCTGATGCAGAATCAAAGTGGGCCGAGGACGATGCATCTCTCTCTGGCTAACTGTCTCAGGTGTGAGCCGGATTAGCTTAGCTCTTATCCTGACTGTATACCGGTCTGGCTGTTTTTTTTAAACACAGAAACGATTGTGCTTTTTATTTGCAACTGTTTTGGCGCACTTAAACCAAGCTCGCACACGTTGCGTGCATCACACGAGTGTGGAGGCAACAGGGGAATGATTCACAACCGTGAGATCAAGGAAATTGTGAGGCAAACAAATATGTGATTGTAATGAAAGCAAGATTACCTTACCTCGCAGAAGTAAATAGGACTGGATTACTAATATATATTTACATATATGTATATATTTTGTTTCGTCTCAGTCCGTGTGCTCCAGTGCTTTTGGATCGTGTTTTTCTTTTTTCCTCGAGAGCACCAGACAGGCCTGCAGTCTGTGTAAATCAGTTGAACATCATTTAACCTCCTTCATCAGAAAATAATTGCAGATTATTTCATTAGCTTCCATGTCATGTGACTCAGTGACTCCATATCCATACTGAATTGTATTACTGAACTACACAAACAGGGCACATGTCTTTTTTTATAGGATTTTTGTGCTTATTCTGTTTTTTATGGCATTATTTTTAAGGTAAATTCATGACTTTATTTCAGCATCCAGCTCTGTGCCCTTTTGTCCTCTTCTCTCTCCAGGTGATTTGTTTGCCCGCGAGTTGCTCAGCAAAAAGTGAAATCTTGTTTTCTTTCACTTAAGTGCACAGCTCTCTCAGCATTTTTAATTTTTAAAGAGTAACTGCTCGATACAGTTTGGGAGGTGGAAAAAAAAAACAAACACTGCTGTTTCTTGACCCCCTGACCGCACTGAACTTAACGGCCGAGGCTGTTGGGGGAAGTTCAACCGGGTGAAGTTGCTCGTTAAAGCTTGTGCGAAGTTAGCCGACACCGGCTCAGCCTGACGTCCTCGGGTAAGACTTGATTTTTATTGCGTTCATACTGCAAAAGCTGAGAGCAATCGTAGGTCTTACTATGATGTTTTGAGGGATGTTTTTTAAGCTCCTATTTCATTTCACGCACAAGTGACGTTGCCACACCAACCACCACCTCTCTTATGTTTTATCTTATTCTGATTATCATCATTATTCTTCTAATATTATTATTAATTATTTTGTTTTAGTTCCAGTTATTCATCTCTCTCTTTACTCTTCTCGACTAGTTTTGTGCAGCAAAAACTGTAAAACGCAAAGTCACCAAAATTGGCAGGTAGGTGGTAAATTCTCACCTTTGATTTAATAGTAATTTCTCCCGTGTCTGATCTCAACTTTGCTTTGAACCGACTTCACTTCGTACTTCTGGCTTTTACTTTTGTGTCCTACGAAAGTTCCTCTCTGCTGTAGGACACATTTTTCTTTGGAAAGTAAACACTCAGGAGATTTCCTCCAGGGGGACTTTCTCACCTTGTCTCTCTCCTTCTCCTTCAGTTTGTCCATGGACCTCTTCAGTCCCTCCTCCAGCAGGTCCATCAGCCTCACCGTGTCTCCAGACCGAGTCTTAAACTTCTTCCTGAGGACAGGAACACGGGAAGCAAAAGTTCAGTGAGGAGGCGGGTACCGGTGAACTTCTGGTGTCTCAGCATCCCCAAACAGAACTTTCCAGCAGGTACTGAGGTTTGACTTTCTGTCGTCAATAATTATCACGGCAACAAACTATTAGATTACTTCCGCTTGCCGACGCCTTGGGGCGATACGTTTTGTACAATCAAGCAAATCAGATGAGCTTTACAAGCAGAAATGAGCCAAAAATTTAATAACCCCCCCTTATTTCTCTGTTTACTTGCAGCTATAACAGCTCCCCCCGTGGCTGCGTTAAGCCCTTATTGTCTGGATGAGCGATTATGAAAACAGCATGATAAATTTCTAATGGAGTTTGGAGTAGCGCAGACATTGTGAGGCCAATTTACGCCCCCTCAGGTTACTGTGGGGCGTTTAGCAGCAGTTCGTTACGGCCTCCGCGAAGCGTAACGTCAACCTCCTGCCTGGCTCGGCTCTTCTTCTCTGGACGATTGATTAGAGCAGAACAACAGCCTGACAGAGAGTGTTGAAATTATAGAGCCGGCTCACCTATCAGCCACACTGTAATCACTGCTTACTATTAAAGGAAATAAATAACACACACGGGGAGATACTGTACGCACACTGTGAGTACAAATGAATTGAATGAGATGAAAATAAAACTGAGACTGTGAAATGAAGACGGAGAAGAAAGAAGATGGGGAGGAGGAGGAGGAGATGGAGAACAAGATAGAAGAAAAAGGGGATTGATGAAGAGAAGTAGAAGAAGAGTAAGAAGGTGAGGTTAAGGGAGGCAAGAAGAGGAAGGGAAGGTGGTGAAAAAGATGTGGAACAGAAAGATGCTGGAGGAGGAGGAAGAAGGAGGAGGAGGATTAAAGAGAAGGATGAAGAGGAAGTAGGAGAAAGAGGATGAAGATGTAGGATGATGAAAAAGAAGAGGGAAGAGGATGAAGAGGTAGAAGGAGGAAGATGATGAGGGAGGACAAGAATGAAGCCTACAGCAGATAAAGAAGGAAGCTGAACAAGGAGGAAGAGGTAGTCGGAGGATGAGGATGATGAAGAGGAAGAAGGAGGATGAAGAGGAAGGAGGGTGAGGATGATGAAGGAGGAGGATGAAGAAGAAGGAGGAGGAGGAGGATGAAGAAGTAGTAGGTGGAGGACAATGATGGAAGAGGATCAAGAAGGAGGAGGACGATAAAGAAGAAGAGGGAGGAG
The DNA here is from genome assembly GCA_027495735.1 of Lutjanus campechanus. NCBI lineage: Eukaryota > Metazoa > Chordata > Actinopteri > Lutjaniformes > Lutjanidae > Lutjanus > Lutjanus campechanus. The sequence continues at coordinate 4,716 of JAJHUR010119676.1, forward strand.
GATGAAGGACGAGGAGGACGAAGAATGAAAAAGAAGAAGAAGAAGAAGCATCAGGGCCACGGAGTCCATAGAATGAAAAATTACATTCTCCTTTCAATGCGTAAGTCTAATCTAAAGACCCTTTTCCACCAAATTAGCTCAAGTTCTTGAACAGGTTATGTGGAACCTGGGTGCTATTTCATCTCGATCAGGAACTAACCTGTGCAATGTCACAGTCCCAACAACTGATTGTGGTAGAATTTACATCTGCAACAAAGATAAACTTTGGACATTCTTTTATCTGATATGGATAGATTTAACACTGAAAAAAAGAAGAAGCTACAACAGCCAGTTTTTGGCTTGCACGCCAAAAGTACAAAACCATTTCTTACAGCAGAGAAGTTATCGTCAATTATCTCAAAAGCAATAAAGTGCAGAGTCAGACAGTCTGCAAAATGTGCCATCAGTTGGTGGAGAAGATGGAGAATCAAGGCAAGCTTACTTTAATGGTTTCGTTTAGGCAGATGATGCAAGTTTACGATGTTAAAATATTTACATTTACATGTTATTCAACACATTCTTATTATTATTATGAAATATATTCTAAACCAAGCCATGTTTGCACAGTTAAATGTTTGTGTTAGGCAAGTTTTTATCTTGTTTTATCCTGTTTTAAGCATCCCGAAAATCTGATGTAACTTTTAATCACTGCCGTCCACCTCCCGCAGAACCTTTCTGCTCCTCACGTGTGTCCGGAGTAACAACAGCTCTGCATCCTCGCAGTTGAAACGCCGCCCGTTCTGTTTGTGGAGCAGCGGCTGTATATTCCTCTTTTTATTTGTCAATGCAGTCGTGCAGTAAAGTTTCTGGTTTTTATGCGCGATAATAAATGTCATAAAAACATGAAGCAGCGGTGGTAAAGACGCAGTGAAGGACGTCCAGATGATTATAGAGTGTGTGGACTCGAGAGGAGCTGCTCGTCTTTGTTGCTGCTCTGATGGCGGCGATTTGGATTCACTCTCTTTAACACTCTCAGTGGTGTGCTGCCACAGAGCCTCCATATTTAACCCTTTAACATCCACCTGTCTTAAATGACTCATCTCCGGATTAATGTAAAAGTATGTGAGGTGTTATGGCCTTTAAATTCCACTGAGCACACTTTACTTGGGGTCAGCTGAGAAAATATGATTGGTTTCTTGAGAAGAAGAGCGTATTTGTTCAATTAGTGTGAAGTCAGAGCTACAGGGCGGCATGTCCTGACCTTAACCGACCTTTCTTTTTAAAGATCTCTTTAAGAAATAAGAAGCCAGGAGGCAATTAGCTTTGCTTCACATAAAGATTGGCAGCAGGGAGAAGCAGCTAGCCTGGCTACGTCAAAACCTCTCTGAGAATTATTAGCTCCAGCACGAAACTCTTGTTTCTAATACCAGACCATCAAATAATCCACTGTAATCTAGACTCACTTGTCTTCCCCGAGCACCACTCCAAAGCCAGCGTGCTCCACCCGGGTCACCTGAGGGTTGTACCAGCCAATCATCTGAGCCGCAGCAAACACAACCTGGAAGTGTGTCGCCTGAAAGAGAAAACACACGCGGACATTCAGTGACATATAGAATAAATGTCATGTTGTACTTTCCAGATGAAGAGGAGACCTCCTATATGTCACTGCTGTCTGGATCAAAACTGGATCCTGACCTGCTGCAGAGATCATACTCACACACACACTCTCACACTCACACACTCTCTCTCTCTCTCACACACACACTCTCACACATAGAGATTACATAGTGTGATGCACATTTAAGCACAAGTTAAAGCACAGACTTGGAAATCTACTCATAAATGTACATGTACCCCCAAAAAATACTCTAGTTATAGTAGTTTGAGTATTTGTAGTTAGTAACTTCCACCTTTGGTAAATGCTAACACTAGCATGCTAACACACTTACAATGACAATGCTAACGTGCTAACTATTAGCTGGTATGTTTCCCATGTTCTCCACCTTATCTTAACGTGTCAGCACGCTAACATTTGCTGGTGAAATTTATCGTATAATGACAACAAATTTTGCATTTCCACGTCTGTTTGACACCGTCAGGTCTGCAGCTGTAAGAATAAGGCTAAAACTGGACGATGGAGCAGTGATATTATGAGGCCTTATATCCAAAGCATTTTTTCTGAGGCTCTGGAGGCTGAGACGACTATTAATTTATGCCTTGAACTGCTTTTAATGAGAGATTAATGTTGTTTATTACAGGGCTTTGCTAAATACTCAATTCTGATTGGTTAATTGCATCATTCTAAGGTCTGTAATTTCTGTATAGCAGATTGTTGCTATGAAGACGGGACCCTAGAAGAGCAATGAAATCATTTTTATATCCATAAAATCATTTTTAAATAAATATTTTGAATCAGATAATTGATTTTTTTTGGAAAGTAACCGTGTCGTACGTGGGATAATGATAATAATCAACCATTCAGGATGATTTAAGTCCTGCATCATCCTCAGTAAATCAATAGTTGGGAAGTAATTTCACTAAAAGCTACAGATGTCAACCTCATGGTGGCGCTACAGGGCGAAGTCAGGGGATCACCAAAGTCAGTAAGTCGTCCTTTCTGGACCATCGATGTTTGTTCAAAGTTTTGTGCAAATCCATCAAGTAGATGTTGAGAGATTGTATTTCTCTCGGTAAGTGAAAACACGGATGTCAGAGAGGGACGCCCTGTCCATCATTCATCCTTTTACGTCCTTCTGAGACACATTCAAGATGCTGTCACCTTGGTAACGTTTCCCACGGGCCACCTTGTATTTTCTGCTCCCGGTAAATTAAGTTTCCTCGGCGTTAGTTTCAGCCTCACTGCAGACACGCAGAGCCCCTCCCCTCTCTTCCTCATGTCTTCATCTCCCAACATTTTAAAGCTAAAACCTGCCTTCTGTGACTTCTTAAAAGTTTTCAGCCTCCAACTTGTGCAGGAAGCACCAAATGATGAGTTTTAGAGATTAAGTCTGGATGTCACAAATATTATCTACAGAGGGGCGGGTGTGCGTCTGCAGAAAAGCAGGCGATGTTTTATCTGTACTCTTGCTAGATCAAAGGAGATGTTTTACAGCAAAAATACAGTCTGAGATGCATTTATTCACTTTAACACTATACTAAAGTGTTTAAGTATTTTTTAGCCTGGACTTTCAGTTTTCCCACGTTGTGTCTCAGTGACTAATGGAGGCAACAATTTTTCAAATTGGTCCAGTATTGAGGGAGACAGAAGTCAAACTGAGCTGGACAACATTATGGAAAAGATCCCAGCAGACAGAGAACAGCAACCCTCTAGACACCAAAAACACCCGTTATTTATTTCACTATAGCAGCCGGCAGCAACCGTCATTTTCAAATCATTCCCAGTGTGTTAAAATATGGGAGAAAAGTCATGTGCTTTGTGCTGTAGATACCTTAATGCCAGTCTTACAATAACCGGCTTCGGAGCTGCAGACAAATGATCAATGTCGGAGTAAAATCACGAGTCCAGCTGGAGTCGAGGCTCGCTCCCCTGTTTGCGATCGTTTGGTGTAAAGTGGTTCTAAAACTCGGTCTGAGCCGTCTTAAGTCAGTCTTTTTCCTGTCTGGACATTCCAAGAAAACCAAACATGTTTAATACCATCCTAAAGTCTCTGGCTCATGACAATAATGAAGTTCAGTGACACGCCGCCACGTGCAGACAGACGGTTTCTGCTGATAATGACACTTTCTGAAACTTTCTTTGTATGTGAACTTTTCAAAGTGACTTTCTCTCTTTCTCTTGGAATCCCGATCCTGACACCTGTAAATATATAGTTCGTCTGAGCTTCTCTCTCGCCATTTCTCTGCAGATCTCAGGCGTTACTTCAGCATATGGAGTCACAGGAGCGACATATAAAATATTTGATATATGTGATATTTGGCTGTAGATTTCTCCATCTACCTTTTTCTATGGCTGCTGATCTCTTACTGCAACCAACATAATCACTAAGATTTATTTATTTATTTATAAATAATTATAAATGTAACACTAACATACAAAAAAACCCCAAAGAAATGAAAAATACCAGGAGATCAGAAGAGACAGAAATTATTAATTGGTTCATACTGTAGTGTTATAAATGTTCGAGGTCACTTCACATCACCATCGTGAAACAGCGGGACCTACCCAGCTCTCACTGCGGGGGATGGAGGCTGTGGAAAGTGCGACTAAGAGTGACCAGGATGCGACTTTCTCACATATAAATAAATTCAGAAATTTTGCTCAAGTTGTCAAAAACACTACCAGAGGAGGATTCACGGTGAACTACAACCACATTCTACAGTTCTACCAGGGTCTAAAGAGTGAGATACGTTTTGTTTAACCTGAAACAACCAAAGTCCTGCCAAGCTCGCCATTCTACCTTCACAGAAACAGAAATTTTATCATCCTCATCTTCAGTCAAACTCGAACAGAATTACAATAAAACTCACCAAAAGTATCCTGGTTCATCTTTCCGCTGTTCCAACAATCACCAGCTCTGGTTTTGTCAAAATAAACCCTTAAGTTCACCGAGTTAGATGTGAAAATATCAGGAGAGGAGACCGAGGGTGGACATGAGAGAAGCAGCGTGGAGAAACGGTGTGTAGAGACAAAATATCTTTAAATCTAACCCTGAGAACTGTTTCACCAGCAAGACTCACTTTTTTTCCACTTTCGTTGTCATGTCCAATGTGAAAACACTGGATTTTCACACAGTAAAATAAAGTAAAAGAGTGTGTCCTGCTTCAGTTTCTCTCCAGGCAGCTGCAGCCTCTCCCCTGCATCACGCGCCCTGCACACTCCGCGCTCCTTCATCCAGTGAATTAAGGGTTTATTTCAACCAAACCAGGGTTTGTGTTTGCTGGAGCAATGGTTCCAACGTTTTTAGTGAGTTTTATTTTGTTTCTGTTGAGCTTAAATGAAGCTAACATTGATGGTGTTTTATTCAGGGAGTCTGGTTAGTTTGGTGAAAGCAGTAAATAGTCTGTTTTAACTAACAGGACAGAAACTGCAGTAAAACAAAGCGTCACTCTGCTTCGTATTTATCAATATTAAAGATGGGAAGTTTTTCACATTTGTTTATATTTTTACTTCCAAATTTCCTCCCATTTATGTTTGTGCACTTTGACATCTACCGTCTCCACCCACCTGTCCACTGTCGGTGATGTAGATGATGATGTCGGCCTTCTCCTCAAAGAGTCGGTGGTTCAACGCCGCGAGGTCCGACGTGTCGTAGGTGTAGCCGCCGTCAGACTTGACGACGGTGAGGGGGATGGACTGACCCGGGGCGAAGACGATCTTACGACCGTCATCCAGCTGCACGAAGCCTGGGCAGAGAAAAGAAAGACAAAAAAAAA
>JAJHUR010119679.1:0-47329 GCA_027495735.1 Lutjanus campechanus
TGAAGTTAGCCCGTGTTAGACATGACAGACAGATGGTTCATCCACTCACCTGCCAAGTCTTCTTTGAAAGTGCCTGCCTTTTTACAAACAGTTTCTAAAGATGACAAACCATCTGGCGTGTCAGGTTAAGGAGCACCAGAAAATCAGTTTAAGTGTACACTATATTTAGAATATCTGCACCGCTTTATTTTGCCATCAGACAACCTTCACTAATGAATGACCACCAGTATAGAGTATAAACCATGTATCACTTTATCCAAACCAATCAGACCAATTTTACCTTGCAGAACCCGGGTGTCTACCACTGCCTCAGTCTGTTAGTTTATTTTTTGTTATTGTGTGACTTTAGTGAATCCAAACTATCCCATCAGAAAAGGCTGTCTAACAGCAAAGTAAAGCAGTGAAAAAAATCTAGATGTAGCATACACTCAAACTGATATTGTTTTATTTAGTTATTTTTTACATTTTGTAGACAGAACATTGCTTAGTCTCCATGCTGGTGCCCATCTTTACTCTTCCAAACAGGTGGCGTGCTCACCAAGATCTACTATAGGTAATACACTGACTGACAAGTACCTCATACAACCCCTCTTCAAATAATCCAAACTATCCCTTTAAGAGTAGCTATGCTTCTTTGTTGTGAGGACAGCTTGGTCCATGAGAATGAAGTCGGCTTCAAAGTGAATTCAGGGCAGCCACAGAGCAGCTCTGTCACTTAATCCACCACACAAGCAACCATCGCTCGTCTACAATAGCAAGCTGAACAGCTTGGGATTCAGAGCAGGGCACGGCAGGTCTCTGTGGGCTTCTTCTGTCCTCCACAGTCCTCCCGTTCTCTGTCTGGTCATCAGTCCCTGTGGGAGTGTCCAGAGGATCCATCCAGGGGTAGGCACCTGGGTCTCATCCTCTCACTCCTGGACACGGGCCAAGGTGCCCTCGACTCCCCCCACTCATGCCTTTCTCCAGTTACCTGCCAGTGAAAGCGAGTGGGGCGGGGGCTGGGAATGGCGAGGGACATTATGTGGGCGCGGAAGAGGATGGCAGGTCCAGACGCCCACTCCCCTGAGCCCTCGCAGGCATTAGTACTGTACTTGCCCCCCGGTTTGTCAATGGGAGCCTCCAGATGAATGGGCTCATTTGTCCTCAGACAGTGGGGATGAATTTGTCTGTCGGAGCAGGTGAGCAGGAGGGCCTCAGCGCAGCAGAACACGGCATGAATGAGAGCTGAACACTACCTGTCCCAGGTGAACATCCTGAATGCTCCCTGTCCCAGGTGAGAGGAGACTGACCTCGTTTTCAGGGTGAGTCGAGGGAGGGGTGCTCTGCATGTCCACGCCCTGCTCCTGACAGCTATTGTTTTAGCCGATTACGCTCTCGACTAGCTTAGAAAAGAAAGTGTGAACCGACCAGGATGGAGAGCAGTCAGATGACTGATGCTAATTCATACTGGTCTTGGTTTGGATTGCATCAAGTACATGTGATTAGAGGAGCTGAATGGTGTCGGGATTTTGTATCCGCCTCATGTCAGCACGAATTGTGTGCAAACAGAGGAGCCCGGACACATTAGCATGGCAATAACATCCCCATCAGTAGAGTGAGGCGAGAGGATACCAAGTTAGAGAGGGAATAATCATCTGGTAGTACAGCACAGCAGCCACAAAGGCTCTGTACCTCTAGGCACTCATAAATGTCTTTCATTATTACTACACTCTACCCAGAAACCTTCCTAAAAACCACAAACTGCGGTAATAAGGTCTATCTCCAGCCACCAGTGACTGATATGAAACACTCTCCCTGGTTCTTTCCCTCTTTCACTTCTCTACTTTCATATATGAAGCGATCCCATTGATGCTGGTGAAATATTCACAAAGTAGTCTTTCTGAGGTTTGAAAATGTATTTTCAAATGAAGTTGACATTTTGTTTCACCCTAACTATTAAGCCAAGATAAGAGATGAGATAAACTTTATTCATTTTAATGGGGAAATGCACTTGTTACCGCAACTAAAAGCTCAAAAGCAGAGGTACAAAAGAGTGTGTGATAAATAAAAATACAAAAAAATGAAAGTAATAAAAAGTATTAAACATCAGGTGGAAACTTGCATGTCCTAAACTTACTTTACTTTTTAGGAATTTATTATTTTTTAAAATAATTGAACATAATCATTGGTAGCACTTTTTAATTTCTTACTTAATACTTTTTAGATCGGTAAATAGATAGATATATTTATTTGTTCTTTTGGAAATTAATCATGTGCCTTACAGCAATCGGCAGATAATATAAACAGACATCAGACAACAGACATCACTAATGTGACAAACAACAGCTTATACAACAAACACTCGTACAACAAACAACATCAACCAAAAAGACAAAACCAACATCAACCCCACCAGAATGACACAGCATCACTATACACATAAACGCCATCTTTCATCAAAGTGTTCTACATATTATAAGGTGCAGCATCCTCACACACAGAGGTTCAGTTATCTTTTTGTTTCACACTTTGTTCAGCAGTAGAATACTAGTTGGTACAAATGATTTTCGAGCCCGAATGGTTCAGAGGGACAGCCCCTCTAATAATTGCCTGCCCTTTACTCACCACTCGTGATTCAGATCATCGTCATGCAATTTTGTTGTTGTCCAGCAATCTTGCATGTCATATTCATTATCTTACGCAGTTTGCTTTTGTTATTCACAGACAATGAAAAATACCTGGCCGCAGAACAGGAAGGTAAAATGCACTCCACAAAGGAGCGGTAGAAAAGGACCCATATGTGTTTGTCCACTCTAAACTCTCTAGGTTTGCATATGAAATATAGGCGCTGCAGACCTTTCTCATATATAGCATCTGCGTTTGAATTCCATGACAGTTTAGAATCTATTATTGTTCCTAAATATTTGTAGTAATTTTCCACTTCAGTGCCCTCTCCATCAGTAGTCAATTTGGTGGTGGGTGTTGTTACCAGTCCTAAAGTCAAAGATGATTTCTTTAGTTTTCTTGGTGTTCACATGGAGAAAACTGGACCTGCACCTACCAGCAAACTGATCTACCCACACCTGATAACTGCTTTCAATATCATCCTGAATCAAGCCCACAATTGCGGTAATTAAACAAACTTAATAGTAACATGATCACCTGTTGTTTCTGCATTTGTTTGTATAGAGAGTAAATAAAACTTTGGAAATAGTGCTGCCTTGTGGAGCCCCATTATAAGTAGTAACAGCATAAAGACATAAAGGGTGACCAATAGCATTCATTTATGAAAAAAAATAATAAAATGAAAAATATTGAGATAAAAGGTTTCCGCCCAATGGCAACAGTATACAAGTATAATGTAAAATACAATAAACGAATGGAATAGATATATAAATATACCCGTTTTTTATTTATTTTATTTTTTTTTTTATTTGCAATTTTTGGTAATTGTGCCCAAAATGCGTAACTGATATAGGAACAAAAAATGTGCATCCACTTAAAATAAGCAGTATCGAACACTAACAGTTAACTATGTTTACCTCTTGTGTCTTGAGTCTGTGAGTCTCAAAAAGACAAAATGTTCCTTAAAAAAAATCAACAAATAATTGACAAATATATATATATATATTAACAAAGCCAATGGTAGACTGATATTAGTCATTGGTGCCCTCACTGCATACAGGATGTTACCCTGCATTGTAGAGAATTACACTTAAATACTGTACAAACCTTGTAATCAATCTCTTATTACTGTCTCTGTCAGACCTCTATGGTCTTAATTGGTCCTAATAGTACAGCATAAGTATTTCCTGTTTGAACTTCTCACTTCCTGTTTTTCTTTTTTTTTTCACTGCTTTGAAAAGCCCTGTCCTCAGTCAAGCTTGGTATGCAGCTGTAACTACTGTAGCAGCCTTTCAATGTTAAAAAAAAAAAGATGATGAACTATAGGGGTCATGGGGAGGTGATGCAAGATCAAATAACTTTTTTTTCTTATTCTGACTAATTTGTGACATTTGGAGAGATGATCAGTGAGATTTGGTGTTCTGGCAGGTCAGGATGCGGCAGTTTCCTGTCATCAGAGGTCATCAGTGATAATCTCCTGTCAGCTCTGCGTCTCTGAGTGACAGTTATTACTGTCAAAGCTCAGCCGATCACATCATTGCTACGTGGCATGGTTGATTAATTTTACAAGTGTTGGGAGTGTCAAATGGTTTCTATGAATAGTGTTCACCAGGTGTTTTACTGAATGTACCCACCTTTTTCCTGTCAGAGGGGTATTTCTATGAATTTTTCTTGATCCATGAAAAGAGGAAGTTCACATGTGGGTCTGATCATAGCACACTCACTATGTAGCCACTACAGCTCAAACAGTTCAGAGCTCAGTTAAAGCTTCATCATGCTGTTGCACAGTTCTCTTTCTGCTCAAGGTCAACAAACAAACAACTGATCTTTAAAGCTGCCACAAGGAATTTTAACTGGTTGCCCCTGTGTTAACCGCATCAGCAAATGAGTCTGCCAGCGAGAAGACTGGCACTTTCTAACTAGTAATTCTTAATGTCTGCCACCAGGTTCTCCTTGAAAACAGATTAAAGGCTTTATGGTAGAAGAAGCACCTATGTTTACATTTTAGTTATCCAGGAATATATTTTTTTATAGATCATTTTATTTTTTTATGTTATATTTCGTGGTCATGGCAGTGGAAATGCTACCACTTTTGTCCACACGCGCCTCCAAAATCAACACAATATGAAAGTTCCTTGTAGTATTTTTAAGGTAAGTAAGGGCAGTTATGGCAGCGTATTGCTGCTACACCAGAAAAATAAAAAACAGATCAGTATCACGTTATCATGAGAAAAGTTTGCTGATGTTTTTCACACTATAACAAGGGCTCCTCTGATACCAGTACCGGTTATCATATTGGCCTCTCATAGTGCCTAAAATGCTGGTACCAGTATCATCTAAACACCGATCAGTGCATAATTTATTAACCCCAAAACGGGATCTTGCTACTTTCCAGCAGTGTCCTGTATGCCTTTTCCTTCTCAGGATGGTGACATTCATTCTGTATTTGTTCATGTTTTACAGAGGATTTAACCGGAGCCCGGCCATACAGTGAAAACAATTATAGCAATAGCATGTTGTAACAGTATAAGTTATCATGTTATAACAAGATGTTCTCTTGTTGTTTTATGTTATAAGGTTATATCATGAAACTTTTTACACTGTAACAAGATAAATAGTTTATTGTCATAACAAGAACAGTTTCTTGTTATAAAGTGATAAGTTTGTATACTGTAATTGTGAAAACATCTCATTATAACATGAAAATATATTGTTATAATGATAAACTTTTCACCTTATAATGTAGTACTGATCTCTTGTTTTTTCTGGTGTGGCAGCAATACGCTTCTGTCGGCAGGAATACATGTTCTCTGTTTTTATTATCTAAATACTGTCCCATCTTGCAGTCTTAATATCCTTCTAGGGGTCTGAGGAAGGAGGGATTCTTTTTTAGTTAGGCCCAGGCCCAAAGGTCAACCCCCAGTGCAACACACACACTAAGAGACCTGCATCTGAACTGCGCTCCACTTCCTTTCATCTTCTATGTCTCTCTCTCCCTAACTCAACTTTGTGAGGGGATGGTCGGGATACCTTTTGATTCCGCTAATTCAATTTGATGGAAAAACAAATACACTGGGGGAGTGGGAGACGAGGAAAGAGTGGGAGTCGTAGTAGGGGGGTGGAGAGGGGTAAAATGAAGAGAGTTGCATGCAGCTCAGAGAGGGAATGAGTGTTGGTGGTGGGGGCGAGGTTGGTGAGGACAAACGGAAGAGCGGAGGGGAGAAAGAAGAGGAGGTAGGGAGTGGAGACGAGTTGAAACATCCAGTTCCAGGTTGAAGTCGTAAACCTCTCTGTGCTCTGATCTAGGTGGCCACCATGTTCACCCCGCCGACGCATCCGAGATCTCTCCTCTTCATCACGTCTATGGAACGCCACTTTGATAGTGCAGATAAGTAACATCCTATTTTATGGCTCTTTTCGTGTCACATAATTCATGATGTGAGTTAGGAGGGGATGTCTCATTCGATGTGGCTGCTGGTCCAGTGAGGCTCGGTGAGTAGAAAGTATACAAAACCCTCACATTGCAGAGTTTGTATGAACAGGTTTGGGGAGCAACAAATTACATGTAACAGAGTAATTAGGATACAAAAAAGATAATAGTCCATTACAGTCACAGATAAAAAGATGTAATCAGATTACAGGTACATTTAGTATGATTACAATTTTAAAAAAACAACAATATACATCCATGCACAGTGCACACACATTGCTTCACAAATCTAACAGCACCACTCTGGTCTCAGTGAACCAGCTAATCTAACAGTCATTATCATGTCCACTGGGTGGAAATTTCCATTATTTTGTCTTTAAAGTCTGTGTAAAGCAATAATAAATGTGTGTTCTGAGGTTATCACACCACAGAAACGTGTTATTAACCACCCAGCCAACATGACACCACTGAAGCGACAGATGAAAGCCACATGACGCAAGTCATGTGACGCACATAATGTTATACCTTGAAACTTGTTTGTTTAAGCCATCGATCCACACCACCTCCTCCATATGCAGACTTTCTCCCTATTTATACTACGTTGAAAGCCTTGTACAGCCACAGATAGGCTCACGTTGAAGTCACTTTAAAGCGCGGAGCGTCTCCCTCAGCTCGTACAGGTACCATGCGCATCAGTATGAATCACCATGGGGTGCGACAAACATCAGTATTTGATGAGTTGGGAATAAGACCGGTTTGGACCAATCGCTAACGTTAGCTACACAGAAAAACAGTTAGCTAGTCAGCTTGCCAATACTAATACAGCTACAGCTGAAAGATATTTTGTAGTTGACCAGGATGGTGCGTGGATAAAAACTGGACTGGAATAAGTATATGGCAGTTTGCTTGAAGTTTGAGTGTGAAGTTGTTTAAATTATGATACTTAAAGTGCATTTGAACTTATTGCTATTAATCTAAATTTGCATTTGTCAAAAACAAAAGAAGGAATAGCTAGGAAAACAATTAATAAACCTAACAATGAACCTAAAACATTACTTTAAGCTAATCAATTTCAATATTTATTATTTTCAATATTTGGTATTGAGGTAATCCAATAGTAATGGAATGTAATCAAGGTACATTACTTAAATATTGTGATACTTCGATTAGGTGACCATTTTTTCAAATAGATGATTAGTAACTGTGTCAGAATACATTTTTAAGGTAACATTCCCAACCCTGTGTATGACTTTAATGGGGTAGCAGCCGTGGCACATGCTGAGTACCACAACACGCTGCCAAGCATTCATTTCAAGAGCAAGTGTGCATGTCATGTGCCTGCTACCTAATGTCTTTTCAGGCTGCCCTGCTTTCCACAAATGCAAACACTGCCTCTGCATCAGACATGAGAAGCTTTGTCAGACACCATCCTTGTACTGTATGTATGTACACATTTGTGTTTATGTGTGTGTGTGTGTGTGTGTGTGGATGCGTGTGTCAAGGCGAGTACAGCACTGGGAGTCGCTGGCCTGGCAGACTGCTGTATTATTTTTGGGAGGGCTGCCCCTTCCCTCTGGAGGGCCTCATTGAAGAGCGCTGGCTCTCTGCGTCTCCCCCTCTTAGGCTCCGGGAGTCCGGCCAAACCCGGCCAAGCAGCCTCGCTGGCTGCAGTGGCAGCAGCACACAACCCGCTGGAGCCGTGGTCTGTACACGGCCCAGCACCCACAGCACTGCGCTACACACACAGATGGCTGGACTGCTTATTGGCAGTCAGGCGCTACATTTTCACTGGTGTTCAGCAAGTGGATCGGGGTAACACCCCCCCCCCCCCCCCCGAAAACAGACACTCAGAGCGGCACTGCTGCAGTCCTGTATCAGTCTGTGTTGTGGGTGCTGTGATGTAGGTGACAGCACAATGCTCCAGCCACACTGGATAACAAAACAGTACCTATATAAATCCCTGAATAAATATTATTTCCAATTTGAAGTGATTGAGCCTCTGGGAAACCCCAGCAGATCAGTCTCCACAGCAGTCCAGCAGATGTGAGCAGGGTGGAGGGTTCAGGGAGGGGTAGACATCCACTTTTAGCTTGGACTGCTTAATCGGATGGTTTGTGCTGTGGGCGTGTGAGGGTATGCTGAACTCAGTGATGATGACCTCAAATTGGCCCTAATCGAGCAGACTCATTAGTGGCTGGCTCTGTTCAAGGTTCCTTTTCAGACGCTTTATTTTACTGTAATCGTCCAAATGGAGAGGGGGTGGAGGGAGGGGTGGAGAGACAGACTGACCAACATGAAGGAGAATCAAAGACAAACAGAAAGAATAAACAGGAGAGCAGAAAGAGGGAGAGTGAAAAAAGATAAACAAAACAAAAGAGAAAGAACAAGCAGACGAGATGAGGGAGCAGCAGAGTCGACGCCTGCTTCCTGGCAGCCTCAGCTGCGCGCACATCTGTGTGTGAAGGGTCTGAGCAGACCCCCACGTGTTTGCTCAGGTCGCCTGATTGCCTTTCCTTCCTCCTCTCTCTCCCACTAAAGACCCGCTGTCCTTCCTCTCACTCCAATCACCGCAGCCAAGAGAGAGGGCCACTCCGACAGACGCAGGGAGCTGCTCTCATGACTCAGTATTTACCACATACGAAAATATGCCTGTTTGAGCAGCATTTCCCAAACCTGGGGTCGAGACCCTAAACGGGTCAGGGGACTCTTTTTATTGGGTCATGACAGAGTAAATTACATACCACATTCTTCTGCACAGAACATGATGCAAAGACGAACAAAATGTAACATTTGTATTTTGGAACATAAAAGAATAAACATAAACCGCTCAGTCCAGGCATGATGGAAATGTGGGCCATCACTACAATAGTTTAGTAAGAGGACTTTGTTTTGATCTGCTCCTGTTTGCCCAGTGTCTGCATTACACTGTTAATACAACCTCAACACTTGCTGTATCTGTTTCAAATTAAAAGCTCTCGTTTCAGTCGACAGAGCATCTTCGTTATGAGGTTTTGGGAAACTTAAAGCAACTACAAGGCACTTCAATATTTTGCTGATTTTTGAGGCCTCTGTGGACAAAAGCGGCAGTCCCTCCACTGCTATAACCACAAAATACAACATCAAAAACAAAATCATCTAATAAAAAAATGTGTTCTTGCTTCTTTTTCACCGACCAAGTGTAACTTTGCCTCAGAAAATGTAAACACAGGCTTGTTTCATCTAATTTCATTGAGAATCCAACTGGGTGGCAGGCATTAACAGACTGCAGAGAAATAGTCAGTCTTCTTGTGGATGGTTTTGTGTGCTCATGTAGCTCATATAGAGGCATCAGTATTAAATTGAGACGGTTTAATAACTAGTTAAAAACTCATTGTAGCTTTAATATTACACTCAGCAAATTTGATTATTTGATTATTGTTTCCATAATGAAATAAATTCAATTCATGTACATTTTGAATTCATGCTTTGTTCTTTATCAGTTTTCATATGTAGATGTTGCAGCAATTTATTTATTTATTTATTTTATTTTTTGTCCTGGGGAGACAACAAATTTTTCTTTTGGTCTTGAGCTGCAACAGCTTGGGAACTTCTGTGTTAGAGAGTTTAAAAAAAGAAACCTTGCATGAGTTATTTGGTTAAATAAGGGTGTGAATTAGGGTTTGTGTTTGTTGTTTTCCAAGTGTGTGTATGTGTGCGTGAGCATGTGGGTGTGTGCATATGTATGACTGTGTGTGACTCTGGAGCCCTTCGCTGGAGCCTGCTGTCTGGGTACAATGGTCCAGCCTGGGGCCTCAGCTCCACAAAGAGGCCTTCTCTTAACAACTCGCCATCACAGATAGAGGAGGAGCCTGACCAAAGCATTACCACGCTTAAGGGATCACAGAGCTTCCCTTGATGCATCTGATATCACTTATGATTTTAATAATCAAGCACTCTTCATTAAAAGGAGAGTCTGGTCCAGTGCTGTGTGTTGTGTGTGTATGTCAGGAAGATAAAATGGACAGACTAAACTTACAAGACAGATTTTTACTTTAGTATTAAACTTTATTTCCTTTACTTTTGTGAGATGGAAAAATGATAAAAACGTACAGCTCAGGGACTTTTCATCTAAGATAGGTCAGTGTTTTTCTTTACGTAATAACCATGAAATTCAAATCATAACAGTTTCCATGTGTCTTTGACGAAAGCTTAAAGAGTGAAAATAAATTATCGTAGCAATAATTATAACATCAAATATAACAACAATAATAGCAATTAAGCATTTATAAACACTCTATTTACTGTGTCTTTTTTCCATAAAAGTCCATTATTAAAAACAGGTGAGCGTCGTGGTGGTGTACAATCCAGCATGTGAGGAGAGCACTGGCTTGTGTGTACTGTAGTCTAACTGGTTCGTAACAGAGGTGTGTTGGAGCTGTTAGCCAGTCTCAAGACTTCCAGCGCTGGAGAGTTGGTCTGTCTGTCTGTCCACAGCAGTTGTGGACAACAGCCTGGGGATGGACAGGGAGCACGCATCTCAGTATATAATGAGATGGTCGTGAGGTGAAAACAGCGGTTCTTTTTAAGACCTCTCGTGAGTCTCCTGTTACAGGGTCATGGAGAGGTGGGTACCAAAGTGACTTAGTAAAAATAAGCAACAAGAATGACAAGCGTCTCCGTTCACTCCATTCCTGCAAAGCCTCAGTCACCCAGGGACTTAACAAACCCCTCGCCACATTAGCTCTTCACAGAGTCTGTAAAGTCCTGCTCTGCAGTGTCCCATCAGTGAGGTCAGGCATGACGCGACCTTCAGTCATCAAGTCCAACTGAAAGTCACTCCCCTCCAATCACTGTACAAGTCCGCTCAGCTTTCGACACGATGTGGAGGGCCATTTTAGTGTTAATGGCGATGTGGTGGCTCCTACAGGCACGAGGAGTTCTGGGTCTGGGCGGGAGAGGGTGGAGAGTGGGGGGCTCAGTGAGGCTCAGCCCAGACTGGCGAGCGATTTGAGTGGTGGGGGTGACCGAATGAAGGGTGAATGGGCGTGGGAGTAGGCAGCATGTGTCCGGAGTGGCTGAAGGGGGGCAGGTGACCCATGTGGGCCATGTGGCTGGTGAGGCCGGGTGCACTGCCGAAGGGAGACGCCTTGTCCTGCATGCACTTGGATAGCTCGTCGAAGCCGTCCCCTGCTCGTTTGTTCCTCTTGGACTTGCTGGACATCTTGCGGTTGCGTGTCTGGATGCCTTCTTTCTTCATGGTCAGGGGTCTGTTGACCTGTGGAGAGCAGCACATTAGCTCAAGGCAAGCCACACAAAAGCTTCACTGACAGTGTGAATAGTACATTATAGTGGTTAAAGTTAGCTCCAGCTTGTTTACCGGCATAATTTAAAATGTCACCAGTAATATATAGTCACATATAGAGTGCTACAGGAATGACGTATTTTTGTAGGCCAACCAGGAAGTTCACTCCGATTCCCACCACAAAAAGCCAAGGGGAATTTTCCATTGGATTTTGGGTTAGTGCAGAAAATAAGCTCTGTGGTGAACTCAGTTAATGATACTTACATGTTTTGCTCAGCGGGAAAATCTTACAAACACCACTTTTATGATTTTTGAAGCGTAAGTACAATCGCCGGGAGTAAAAAGCTAACTTTAGGCTATAAACGAACTAAACCACGGTCGCATGACTCAACATCACCCCAACTAAGTGACTAGTTTGCAGTGTGATGACATTTAATGTCTGAGAAAACCACTGTAGTTTCATTTAGCCACTTGTTAGCAGCCATCTTTTTAAAGAAATGTAAAAATTCCAAAATTCATGAGTAGGGTATTTACTTGACATATTTTATGTTGTATAACAAGAGTGCTGCAGGGATGAAAGCTAAGACATATTAACACCTCTGGTTCCCTCATCTCAAAGTCACAGGGTTTTGGTTAAATGCCTGAAATACGGTCGGTGGTTAACACAAGCCTAATAAATTAATAAATACCACACTCAAGAATTTTGAAGCTTGTATGTGTTTTAAAAAAGGTAACAAGTGGCTAAATGAGACTACAGTGGTTGTTGCGTCATCATGACAGCAGTGTAGCTCATTTATAGCATAACGTTAGCTTTCAACTTCTGGTGGTTGCATTTACGCTTCAAAAATCATAAACGTGATGTTTGTTTGTGAAGATTATCTTGCTGAACAAGCAAGACACGTGTCAGTATCATAAACTTTTGTTTGCCTCGGAGCTTATTTTCTGCATGACCCAAAAGCGAGTGGAGAAATCCCATTGGATTTTTGTGGAGGGAAGCAGAACGATGCTAGCTTCCGGGTTGGCCTACAAAAATCTGTCGGTCCTGCTAGCTAGCAAGAAACACACTGTCACCTTGAATAAATTACGGATTTCTCAGTGTTTGAAGATTATTAGGAACATTTGGAATAATGTAAATACACAGCTCAACAAAATATATAACGCGTTTTTAGACATTTTAATTCAGAAATGTTACATATAATAGCTTTAATTACTATTATTGGTAAAAAACAATGTTTACCTGACTATTTCATATCAAAATGGCTGCTGTGAAAAAGGCCCATTAGGATTTACATGTGTTTCTTTCTTGGTAGCTCAATATCATGAGTTAAACCAGAGTGAAATACATGCTATAAATAATGAGCAGCTGTTTTGCATATATAGCTCCATTATAAGGCGAGTCAGGGGCGTTTTTGGAGCTTTTGTCTCATTTGAACCCAAACAGAACCGCGCTGGTCAATATGAATACATGGGGATGAGGGCTGGCTGGAGCTGAAAGGAGCAGCCTCAGACAAATCCTCATCAGTGTAACCGACGCCGTTACACTGAATGACAGTCCCACCCTGCAACCTCTCCGGGGAGTACCGCCCCCCATTGAAACAACGATGGATTAATAAAAAAAAGACGACCGGTGGGTTCTGCTCGACAGGGTGAGCAGGCTCTGCCTCCCTCCCTCCACACTCTCACAGTTTCTCTGCTCCTAAATCGATACGAGCTGTCCGCCCACTTGACCAGTTAACGACCAGCACCGCTCGCCTCACCCTCCTCCTCCCACCCCAAAACCCGCACTTGAGTGTTGTGTTTTTTATTTTTTTGCAGGCTACTTACATTGTGTAGTTTATAGTAAAGGCCGCAGGCGTTGCACACCGGGTCTCCGTTCCCGTTGCGCCTCCACAGGGTGGTGGTGGTGGTCTGGCAGTTTGCACAGCAGGTGCCTGCCCGTCTAGCGGCGGACTGAAGGAAGCAGAGAAAATACATGATGAATAATGGACCATTCACATGTTGCAGACGAGAGAGAGGTCAGCGCGGACACCGAGCTGCACACAAACAGTAAATATCACCAACAGAAGGGTTCATATTTTAAAAGTCATTTAATTAATACAAATATAACTGTTATTTCTACAGAATAATAAAGTATTCAGGAGTTAGTGTAAATTATCAAGCCTTAAACGTAAGTCTATAATACGATTTAAAGCTACTACAATGAGTTTTTAATAGTTGTTAAACAATCTCAATTTAATATGATGCCTCTGTATGACCTACATGAGCAAACGATACTATCCAGGAGAAGATTGGCTATTTCTATATAATTGTCCTTAAAGCCTGCCACCGGGTAGGATTCTCCATGAAATCAGATTAAAGGAGTCTGTGTTTACATTTTCCCATGTACAGTTACACTTAGCAAGTGAAAAAGAAGCAAGAGGAGACAATTTTATTTTTACGTTATATTTTGTGGTTATACCACTTTTGTCCACTGATGCCTCAAAAATTAACAAAATATAAAAGCTCTTTGTAGTAGCTTTAAAAAATCTATGTGCTCTTGTTTGAGGCTAGATAGATAGATAGATAGATAGATAGATAGATAGATAGATAGATAGATAGATAGATAGATAGGCCTAGATGCATGCACAAAAACACATTTATAAATATCACAGGGAAATGATGTGTTAACATCTGTGTTATTAAAGCCACAGCTCGGACTCTTAACGGGATAAATGTGTGATTTCTGCCTCAGCACAAAATCAATAAGAGACAGAAAGTTTTTCTTAAATTAGACAGCGGCACGTGGATTTTTCGTGAGGTTTCAGCTTTGACCGCAGCGCCATGTGCAGAAAGGCATCAAAAGAAGCGACACGCAGACTGGAAAAATTACTTAACTCCTCTATTAAATCAATTGCATGTAAGCAGACCGCTAGAACCATGATCAAATTTTCTAATTTGTGCAATAAGATATGGGGACATTTTTCTGGAGAATGCCTGATTCTGTACACGCCTTCCGGTAATTATCATATTTAATGAATTAAAAATAAAGCATGCTGTTTAGTTTTAACAGGTTATAATGCAGGGCCTTGTGTAAACCCTCTTATTTTATCCTGATCCAGAGAAAACTGGGCTACAAAGTCATGTAAGACCCGGTGTCCTGCCTGGCAACGTGCTCCTCCTGCGTCCATTGCGGATCAATTCTTCACACATAATAAGAAACATTAGCTTTACATGCAAGAACCCTGCGGCTCTTTTTGCTTTGCAGGCAGCATCCAGGTTTTTCTTTTTAATTAATTTCAGGTGGGCTCTGCAGAGCAACAATAACTCTGGTCATTTTTGTACGAAATAAAACATGATGGACTTTTATTTTTAAAATAAAAACCCCGCTGTACCACTGAGAATGACAAACAAGTGGAGAACATAAATCCATTTATTTTCCAATGCCCGCCCCTCACGCTCTGTCTGTCTCTTCACACATAAACGGCTCCTCCAGTGTTGTGATAATCTCTTTACAGTATATGTCAGTGTGGCCACAGAGAATGCAGCGCGCTGGTTGAAGGCGGAAACAGCCGGGAGCCTGACTTCCTTATCTGGGCCAGGCAGATATCCGGATAGGAAACAACTGGATGCCCCTTTGAACACAACTCTGAAAAACACTTGAGCTGAAAATGCAAAAAGCTGCAGCCACACGGGCCGAGCCCAGTGGAAAATGTAATGGGACTTTTTTCACGACGTGGAGGTGGTCAAGTAACAGCACGAAAAAATATCATCAGAAAATTTATCATAAAAAAGCTTTAGTGTTTAAGAAAAAGAGCCCATGCAAAATATCTTTGTAGCGATCGTCTGATAGCGGACAATTTATTTGAAAGTCAAATTAGCAGCTCATGTTAATGAAGACCATTAGACCCAGGCTACAGCCTCCGCAATCATAATTAGCCTGGGTAAATGAGATAACAGAGAGCCCTTTTTATTAAAGTGAAAAGGTTAAACCAGCACTAAACTTCCAAAAAAACTAATTTAATTTTGGTGTAATTAATTCATAATAATTTAGACACTTTTATCATTAATATCAATAATAATTGTAACAGTGTTTCTTTTTAAAAAAAAATATAAGTTATAAGTTGCTTTATTTTTTTATTTCTACTAACCACTGATATTTCTAATTAACCACTGACAGAGAAAATATCTTTCATTTATTCAAACTTATTGTTACTTGTGGCTATTTCTGAATTTGTAGACAACAAAGTGCCTGGATTTGTGTTTGTTGACAAATTAACTTACTATGTGCAAAATGAAAATAAAACTTTTTTTTCTGCAAAAAAATAAAAGATTCAGGAGTTACTGTAAAATATGAAACCTTTAAAAAATAATAATGAAAGGCTATAAATGATTTAAATGTGCTCTTGTTTAAGAATAGATAAAAACATTTAGGAATTTAGTGGAATCAACTAATCTTCTCTCATAAAATAAATATAGGTATATAGGTTTTGTTAATCCCTGGGTAATTCAACTTAAAATAAAAAAATTCAGACCTCTTATAAGCATGAGTTGGTCTGACTTGAGTTGAATAAATGCACCACTGTGAGTTCATTAAACTCGTCTGATTGAAGTAAAAGAAAAAACAAAAAAAAACACACAATGGCATTAAACAACTCCAAACAAAATTTTTAAGGCAACTGGGGGACTTTTTTTTTTTTATTTGAACCTGCTCAAATGCTGTGTGTGTCATAGATAGATAGATAGATAGATAGATAGATAGATAGATAGATAGATAGATAGATAGATAGATAGATAGATAGATTATACAAAGATTTATAAATGGTTAAAATGAATAAATATGACTCAGAGAGAAGTATGTCCAGCTCCAGAAGGGTTAATGTCAGAAGTGCCTGAGCAGCAGCAGCAGCAGCAGCTCTGCAGCAGTGGTACATCCATGACAAGAATGTTAGCCTACATGTCCACACTGCTTTTCATTTACTCAAGCATGGTGTTAACTGAAGCAGCATGGGCATCGGTATCAGTAACAGTATCAGAAGTACCAGCAATAATGATAGCAGGAACAATGGCAATAGTAGCAGTATTGTAACAGGCCATGAATGCGGATCATCGGGGGGTGAGAGGGACAAACAATTCCAGGAAGATCATAGGGAAAATATAACTTTCCTGGAATTGTGCTGCCGGCATCTGCTTTGTGCTCATATTTGGGTGCCTTCTTTCTCTCAAAGTAGAGCAGTGCAGTATAAGAAGTGGGACTCACCAGTCTGCGTTTGGGCTTGATAAGCGGCCGGTTCTGGCCGTTCATCTTGTGGTACAGCCCGCAGGCGTTGCACAGGTAGTGGCCGGTACCATCCCGTCGCCACAGAGGGGTGGAGGTGGCACCGCAGTTTACACATTCACGGCCCTCTGCATATAGTTCAAGAGGAGGAGAAAAAAGGAAAATTTTATATAATTAAAAAATTCACTCTCTGTCAGAAGCAACACATAGTAGCAGCTGTCCTGACTAGAACTGCCACAATGCCAGAATTTTAAAGTGATTCAATACTAGTATAAAAAAAAGGATACTTGATTTTTTGATACTAAGCTTGTCAAAACTTTTTCATGTGCTTAAAACAATACAGTTTTTGTTAACTGTAGTATCAAAAGTTTAAAAAAAAAAAGCTATTAAAAAAAACACTGTAAAATCAGCATCATTCAAGACCTCAGTTCAGTCCAGTCTTTACTGTCCTGCCTGAAATTTGGCATGCAGCAAAACCAGATAGTATTCAGTTCAATTTTTCACTGTGCACAGGTTGTTAATAAAAAAAAGAAAAAAGAAAAAGAAAACAGCATCATATTTTTGTGCCTCAGACTTTTTTTTTCTTTTTCCATGGTTCTCTAGAAGTAACAAGTGCCACTTTTTTCATACTTTATCAAAGCCTAAAATTCGGGTATTGTGACAACTCGAAAAACAAGTCACACAAAACAAGATTTTATTTTTTTAATTAAAAACCAGTACACCGTGCTGGAACAGCAGAAGTCGCTGAACACAGGCGAGTTCTCTATGCTGTAAGCCAAATTTCAGGCTGAACAGAACTGAGGTCTTTTAGTGCACTTGGGTCATTTTTAATGGCTTTTTTTTTACTTTCAATAATGTAACGGATATTGTTTTGTTTTTAAATGCATTGTATTGAAAAAGAATCAATACTTAGGTACTTTTGACAGCCTTTGTCCAGACCAATCGGGCAATAACTACCCAGTGCTGGACGACCCTGGATGGCCCTGTAATATGAAGTCAAAATCTGTCTCATATCAGCGTGCAGGTGCACCAAGTGTGCGCGGCTGTCATGGACACAGACACCTCTATGTAAACCGATCCAGAGTGGGGAGGCCAGAGACAGCCAGAACATGTCCAGAGGTGTCCAACAAGAAGAATGAGACACACCATCAAATTAGGGCTACATTATTCATCGACTCAGTGGGCACCCATGAGAGGAAACATAAGTGTGTGGTGGTGGTATTAAATGTGCCGGACAGTGTTGCAGCCTTTGATGAAGAGCTTGCATGCCAGTTGTCTGCAATTAATAATATAGAAATGTGAGGCAATCGGTCCAACATTGTTTTGATGATGGTTGTATTATTCTTAAAGGGACAGTTCATCCCAAAATCAAAAATAAATATTTTTCCTCTTACCTGTGGTGTTATTTATAAATGTCCGTAGGTTTGGTGAAAGTTGCCAAGTTTTGGAGATATCAGCCGTAGAGATGTCTGCCGTCACTTCAGTATAATGAGACTAAACGGCACTCGGCTTGTGGTGTTCAAAGAGCCAACCAGATACATTTGAAAAATTCAACACCGGTGTCTCAGTCAGTTTCATGTCACAACTACTTTCTTCCTAGTAGAAAGAAAGTAGTTCTGGGAAATTTTACTGCAGAGAGAAACTAGTTTCTACATTAAACTGCTCACATCAAGGTCTGTGGATTATCTTGAGTAACCAGGTCACGATTTCTGGAAACAGACATTGCTGTTGAGTTTTTCAAATGTATTTTTTGGCACCATAAGCTGTGTGATATCTAGTTCCATTATATTCAAGAGAAGACAGACATCTCTACAGCCAATATCTCCAAAACTTGGCAACTCAGACCAAAACAATCTAGATGGATAAGGAAAAGAGGAAGAGTAAAGAGGAAAAATGCGCATTCTGGATTCTGGGGCTAACTGTCCCTTTAACTGAGTCTGAAATAGACTTCATGTGCATTCTTCGACACAAAAACCTGCTTTTTAACTTATTCCCACACGCTCTTCTCACCTATTCAGGTTTGACTGACTTCAAAGCCTGTTGCTACACCGACCCGATTCATTTAATTCAAGTATCCGTCTCTCCCTAGAGCATCATCTCATTATTCCTGTTATAATGCCAGCGACACCCACAGTCCCACCCTCGCTCCACAATGGAATCTGACCTGAGCAAGAAGCTATGTTCCTTTTGAAATGCACCTCGCCACATTTTTTGTACCTCCCTTCTCTTCCTCTTAAGTGTTACGCAATCTAGCAGACCACATTAAAGCGGCTTCATTAACGCTTAAAAAAATATTCACCACCAATGACTTTGTGTATTAACATCTTATGCAATGTTTAGTGTTGAAATACGAAGAAATGGGAAGCTTCGTGTGAAAGGTAAGGGGTGCAGAAGAGGAGGAGGAGCAGTTCTGGTTTGAGGCGAGTTCAGCAGGAAGCCACACTACTGTAAGGTATATGTGTTGACAGCTGAAATGTCATTGTGGCATTTTGTACAACAATCAATCACCATTACTGGCACTGGACACCGACTTTGATAGATAAGAGGCTTTTTAATGTCGGAGCTGATATGTTTGTGTTAGTGATTCAGGCTCAGTCTGGCCAGCTTCTTTTAAATGTCACAGTATAACATTTCTCTGCTACAACAGCTCACATTCACTCACATTATCAGCCACTGAGCATTCCCCAGGTATGTTTAAAAGAACAGGAACATCGGATGACAACATTGATAATTACACGACTATGCTTAGAGCAAACTTGTTAACAGTTAAGATGTCTTTCATTTTTTGTCCATTAATTCAAAGTTCAACAGCTGGAACAATGTAGGGAAATTACAGAGCCATTAGCAGGCTGGATTGTTTTCCAAATGTCTGCACATTAATGTCAGGCATAAAGCTAAATATTACTCCAACACATGCAGACTATTGAATCAGGTGCCTATCCAGACAGTCACATAATAGAGTTTTATTATAAACAATTTAACTGGCTTTTAGAATTTTGCATAAAAGAAATGATTGTGTGTTTTTTAATCAGGATTAGTCAATGCACTGGTCTCCAGACCTTGAGATGATGCATTAAATAGACTTTCAGATCTACTGTGTTGCCTCCACTTCATGTCAGTGCGCTGGGCCAAGGCCATGCTTAAAAACACAAACAGCAGGGCTCTGTCGCCTGTGCTTTGTTAGTACTGGGGAGAAGCTGTGGGCGGGGTGGAGGTCGTGATTTGTTCACTTGGAGGTATACAGGATATGGCAGGAGCCAGGGCGTCGTGACTCCTTCATTTTTAAGTGCAATAAAGGCCACATTTTAAAAAGAAAACAATCCAATGGCACGAAGAAGAGGCCATTGACACGGATTAATGGTCTGAACAGACACCTATGGCAACTAACGACTTGATGTAAATTTATCGTGAAAATTGTAGCTATTACAGCGTTTAAAGTGGTCATATTATACTTTGTACTTTGGCAATAATTGCGTGCGTTTTCCGAAAAAAAAAAGAAAAATAGCCTGTACCCTTATATGAATAATTGATTAGTTTTAAGTAGATCTGCTCCCGCTTTCCTTTCTTTTAAGTTTCGTTTAATTGTGCGCACAATGGCCGCAAATAGTTGATCTCCATTAGCGTGATGAGATTCATCTAAAGGTTGATTCCTCTCTAAAATTAAGCTGTTTAAGTGGAGGGAGTTTACAAGTGGCGATGTGAGCGATGGGACAAAGATAAGAGCTGTCAGAGCAGGAGTGTCCGATATGGAAATGATCACGCCTTTTGTGAAGAGCAACAAGTCGTTTTAAAATAAAAGTGGCATCAGCGTTAAAACAGACCTAATAATAAAAGAGTAAATGAAAATTAAAATTAAAATTCCCGCAGTGCTGTGTCCACACACTTAAGATAATATTGACAAATAATACATTTATCCACTGATGATGGATTGTGTAAACCATAGTGTGTACCGCTGAATAAACATTTTAATTAGGCCATATCTTCAATGCGATCTGCCACCAACTCAAACAGACCTGAGACTCACCTGAGCTCGACCTGGCTTTGCTTTTGCATTTGGGCGTGAAGCTGGAGGAGGACCCGCCGAGCAGGCTGCCGGGGTGGAAGAGGCTGCCGCCGTACTCGTGTGGAGGCAGGGAGTAGGCCGGGTACGTCGGGATGGGGTGATGCGTGGCCGGGGCCTGGCTGTTCATTGAGGCCAGGCCGCTGCGCAGCGGACTACAGCTCTCCATCTTCATCCCGTCCGTCAGCGGCACCTGGTACTTGATCGACTCCTTCTCGTCCATCCTGGTCGAGGTGGAGGTCGGGGACGTAGGGCCGGGGTCCGGGGACACGTCTTTCGGAGGGGTAGGGGGGAAGCTGTAGAGGTGCGGGCTGGAGTGGGAAGCCGGGGTGAGCGACGACACCGGAGCCGTGCCCGTGCTGCTGCTGCAGGGGTAACCGGAGCCGGTGGTGTGCAGGCCGGGTTTGCTGAAGTGGCTGACCGCCCATGCGTTGTGGTGGTGGGCTGCGGAGAGGGCGGCTTTCCCGGGATCCAGCCAGGGGATACCGGGGCTGTGGATGAGGTGTGGTCGGCAAACCTGGTTCCCAGTGAGGCGAGCTGAAATCCAAAACAATGTATATAATATTTAAACTTTTTCTTGATACACAAGTGTTGCAAAACAGAAAGACCTTACCTGTTAAATACACTGTATTACTCGAGTCCGACATTTAGCTCCAGATGTAGATAAAATACTGATATTTAATTTAAAAATAATAGATTTTTCTCACAACCAAAAATGGTTTCCATTAAATGACAGTAGCTTCTTTAAAGATATATCTTATATAAAGGCCCACTGGCTGCAGAAAACGCTAAAAGTATCTTCTCTTCGGACAGTATCTTTTCATCGACTGCAGCAGCTCTCGGACTAAAGATTGTTATTAGTAAATTTGCGGTTTTTATTTTATATCCGGGAAGTGCCTCTCTCTCTCTCTCTCCCTCCCTGCAGAAACCCCTGCCCCAACTCGGAGAGGTTAAATGACATACTTCCCTTTCCTCTTGCTGTCATTTGCTAGAAATTCCTTTTATGCTGCTGAATCGTCCCACAAAAGTCAAGACGCACTTTTGAAGCAAATTACTGCGCATTGCATGAATTAATAAGCTTATTTTTGCAGCATGCTTAATTAATAAACCTTTGACACACATAATATATAATGCATGTTCTGTTTGGTCATTGCTTAAGTATATTAAAACATTTATAACGTTTTAATAAAATGCAGATTTCTCTTGTCAGATTCCAAACTTCTTACCGTGTGCTTGGCTGTATGTGACCCTGGCCCGGGAGTTGGTGTAGTAGGGGTTCCCTTGAGAGTCCAAGTGGTTTAGAAACATGTCAACCTCGTCCTGGGGCAGTAAAGGCGCCATGGGCTCCATGTAGTTGTGACTCAGACTGTGGTGGTGTGAGTCCGGGTGCTGGCCGTTCAGCACTGCGTGATGGTGCGCCATCCACCGAGACTGATCGGCCGCTGCGACCTCCATGGCTGAGCTGACCGTCTCCTTCTCGTCCGAAGTCTTTGTGTATGTTCGGCTACTTTTAGACTACGTTTACCTCCAAGGTAAAGGTGGTTAAATCCGCCTTATAGTTCCTGAGCTGTGATTAAAAAAAAGTCTCGGCTGTGTTTATTTACTGCAGAAATAGAATCCTTAGATAAGCCGGTCTCCTCCTCCTTCTTTCTCTCCAGTTTTACCTGCAATGACACGAAAACAAAATGTTAATTCACCTCTGCTTCCATTCAAAGAAGAAGCATCTTCTGCATTATTTTTTAATCTAATCATAGAAATAAACTTTACGCACTCTAGGACGATTAAAGGTCGAAAACAAAGTATTGCACAGCTGTTTCGTGTCCCTCCTCTGCATAAATTAAAGAAAACACAAACGTCTCCTCTGGATACCTGTTGCGGTTTCGATCAGCTGACGGCGAATAACAGCTCTGGATGTGTACACCTCCTGATCCATGCAGTGCTCAGGCTCATT
This sequence comes from Lutjanus campechanus, assembly GCA_027495735.1. Classification (NCBI taxonomy): domain Eukaryota; kingdom Metazoa; phylum Chordata; class Actinopteri; order Lutjaniformes; family Lutjanidae; genus Lutjanus; species Lutjanus campechanus. Next base: position 22,581 of record JAJHUR010119679.1, read on the forward strand.
AATGAGATGTGGCGCAGACTGATGCGGCTGGCGCCAGTAAATTCCCATATCAAGCCATACGGGGCGGGGCCTCGCCCTGAGCCAATCACATGCAGCCCCTGCTACAATTGGCTCTGCATCCATCCCTGCTCTCCTTCTTTCAATTTCCATTTGCTTGCACCGAAAACTAAAAGACTTATCAATCAGCGGTGTAATTTCTCGGGGGTCTTTCTCTCCTCTCATGAAGCTCACACTGAATGAGCAATCGGTCGCTGATAATCTGCTTTTTTAGCGGCGGTTATAAGCCTAAAGACAGACATGTAACATGAAGGGAAATTCACTCTGCACAATACATGGCTTACGGTTATAATGATGTGGATAGAGTGGCCTATTGTGAACACATCTGCAAAATAGTTTAAATGATCTGAGGCACATTTCCAACACTTTTTAGGTATGTAAAAATTTCACACCCACTTGCAAATGTATTTTCTTTATCAATTAAAGTCACTGGTGGAGCTCTACATGACCAACTATAATTGTAAAGTGTTGTTTTTCGCATACTGCTGTTATGTAAATAAACAGCGTCTTCAGCACCTCTAAAACCAACAGAGGAGGAGTCGATTTATGACCCCGAAATTGGCCCCATTGTTGGGAGCGCCTAATTGTCTTTAATTAGTAGCGGGGGCATTCTTCTTGTGAAAACAGTGGTTTTGTCTCGGGGACATAGCTATCAAACACAGTTTGCATACTAATGGCGCCTCTTTCTCACTTTGGTGGCACCAGGGCAGGGATGGGCGCAGGGCCTTACCTACACGGAGAACCAGTTGGTGATCAAAGTGTCTTTCAACGCCCACATTTAGACCCCACAATACAAATCAAAACACCAAATGAAGGTATATTGATTTATTTTTTATCATTGTTAGCAAAATCATTATGTGTCTGACAGTGCGAATTAAGGGTGAAAGGCTATTATGGTTGATAGCGTAAGATGAGATAAGGTATACTTTGGACTCCAAGCTGCTGCATCACACAACATACTACAAACATACAGTATAACATAGATCATCCATACACTAGACGTGCTTTAATTCAGTTCCCTTATAATAATTTATTTTTAAGTATTTTTTAAGGCAGTAGTTTCAAATAGTAAAACCAGATACATTTAAACTAGTTTAAAAATAATAAACAGGCCCAAATACATTTTATATTCTATTCTATTCTACTCTAATTGCAGAATTAGCTGCAGTGCGAGCGTAAAATGATTAGTCCGTGCGCACAAATCCATGCTTGTTCCCATACAGATTTGGTGTTCATGTGTTTGTGTGTGATTGACAGGGAATAATTGGTGGGTTTGCTCGGAGCCCAGACTGGCCGCCACGCTGACGCCTGGGCCTGACGTCACAGAATCACGGGGGGTGGCAGTTTGCGGGGGTGTGTCCCGTGAGGCTTGTGATACCTTTACCTGAAGTAACTCTGATGCAGGTCATTAGGGCGACAGTCATACTGTGATCTGATGTTATGCCTGCTGTGTGAGTATGCCTGCTGTGTAAATGTGTGTGTGTGTGTGTGTGCGTGTGTGTGTGTGTCAGTCATCAGTCATTAAATCAGTGGCAAGTTGCCAGGGGCTGTGGGTTGATGAGCTCAGCCTCTTTGAGCTTGTCAACTCCTAAAATCAACAAATTAGGGCATGTGGGGCAGCAGAGGAGCAGCCACCTGAATATCTGACATTCCAGTGGAAAGAAGCAGCTCATGTTGGCAGGTGGAGAGAGCAACACTCCTATTACAGCTGGGTGATATGGCTTTTAAATGATATCTCTAGAATTTACATATTTTCTCAGGGCTGGAGGATTTGGACAGAATAAAACTTCACAATATTTTTGTCCAAATACCTCAATACTGACATTGCAACATTTTTGCAGGGATGACTGTCAGTGCTTGCACAAAATATTAACGCAATTAGATTTTTGATAATTAATAATCAGTTATGTGGATATAATGATTAAGCGGTTAAAGGGAAATTATAGACCAGCTACAACAGTCTATTAACTTCAGATAATTATTTCACTTCACTGTATTATACATACCTTTAAAACCCAGTGCACACTATTATAATGGGCTCTAATGCACGATAGTTACTACTTATGATTACCATCTCTGTATATCTGTGTATGACAAAAAAAATATCAAAGAAAATGACAAATTATTAATTTAATTGAGTTGGTTTTTAATAGCTCATGCAGAATTTATGTAATTTTGTTATAGGTTGTTAGTGACTATTTTACAAATATTACACATATGTGGCACCATTTTTAATTTAAAGGCATTACAAGGAGATAGATCAATGTAGCATGATGCCTCTATATGACCTACATAAGCAAACAAAACCATCTGCAAAGAGAGTGGCTGACTCTGTATAGTTATTCTTAACGCCTGCCACCAGGTTGGATTCTTCTTGAAACAAGATGAAATGAGCCTGTGTTTATGTTTTTCCAAGCAAATTTACAGTGAGTCATACATTATCCAGTTAAAAAAAAAAGAAGATTTTTTTCAGATAATTTTATTTTTGACATTATATTTTGTGGTTGTAATGTTGGAAACACTATTGCTTTTGTCCACAGGGGCCCCAAATCAACAAAATACGGAAGTTCCCTGTAGTAGCTTTAGCATGAGTCCTTAAAAAATAAGAAAGGTGTATTTCTGAGGTGCTGAATCATTCAAAAGGGCTTATTATCTCCCAAGACATTGTTGGAGGGCCTGCTCACTCTGTGCCACCCCCACCCCATCGTCTCTATTTACACTTCTATCCAAAAAGACAGTCCAAAAAAGACAATATCTAGTCTTAAATCACATTATCAATACATTCCTCAGCCTTAATGCTGACCTTAATATTCCTTGTCCTTCTATAAATATGGAATTGTAATGCACAATTCATCAATCATCAATAACACACAATTTGTGCAATAAAAAGCAGCTGTTTTATGCTGTTGAATAATTGCTGCTTGCAACAACGACTCCCTCTGTTCCACCATGAATGGATGACCAGTGATGCTCTTCTTCTTGCTCTTGAGGCGAGGAGTGAAAGGACATTTTTTTCTGCAGCAGCAGTATAACATGTCACTACAGCCTGCAGTGGTCAGCCTGTGTATGTGTGTATCCCGTGTGTGTGTTAACCACTGGGGCCTTGCATGGAGAGTGGGTCAGGCTCAGGCTGTAGCTGCTGCAGCATGCCCATTGTTGTTTGCATGTTTGCCAAATGGATTACTCAGCAGGATTTAGCCCTCTGTAATTTATACCTTCATTAATCCCATTTGTATCTGTGCTGGAACAAAAGATGGGAGAGGGTGACGGAGGGTTAGTGGTGGAGGGGGTGGGGGGGGGTGCTGTTGCTTTCTTTGCCGCTGTCTTTCTCAAGGACACAGCAGTATTGTTTCAGCCAAGGGATGCTATCCTAGCCTGGAGAACACTATCCCTCCCCACAACACCTCCTGCATGTGCTGGGCGAGAAGTGTGTGTGCAACAACTGTATCGCTGTGCAGCCACAGTGGCTAATGAACAACAAGATTATCATTCCGATCCATGCTGTTATTAAATGGGATTGGCTTTATCTACCTGTTTGTTCCCATTGGGCACGGTCATCCATCATTATCCAGAGTGGAGGTGTGTGACTCTGCGAATGTGTGTGTTTGGGGGGTGGAGGGGTGTGTGAAGAGCCACAGTGGGGCTTGTGAAGATAAGCAGAGCCAGAGAGAAGAGAATGACACAAACCAGCTGAAGCATTATTGTCCCCCTTTACTCACGGCTAATTAGATCGAGCCGGGGCACTGGGGGGCTTTATAGACACAAGACCATATAACTGCTGCGAGGAGAGGGGCCTGGATGCTGCTATGAGAGCAGCACTCACTGCCATTTGAGCAGTTTGACCTCAGAATAACAACATTTCAGAATCAGGGCTGAGCAAGATGGCTTATAAATAATATCTTGATATTTTTAGACTATGTTGCAATATGCTATATTGTTATAAACATTTTCTTTAAAATAATGCACTGTAATTTAAAGCTACTACAATGATTTTTTGTAGTGGTTATCAAACAGTCTCAATTTAATACTGATGCCTTTAAATGACCTACATAAGCAAATGAGACCATCCACAAGAATATTGTTTTTTTTTTCCCCCTATATAGTTATTCTAAGCAGCTGCCACTGGGTCGGATTCTCCATGAAATCAGATAAAACGAGGCTGTGTTTACATTTTCCCAGCCAAAGGCACAGTGAGTAGTACCTTAGCCAATGAATAAGAGGCAGGAGGACTTTCATTTAGAAAATTTTATTTTAGACATTATATTCTGTGGTTATTACACTAGTAATGTTATCGCTTTTGTCCACAAAGGCCTCCAAAATCAACACAATGTGAAAGTCCCTAGTAGCTTTAAATTAGGGCTGAGCAATATGGATATCACAATATTTTTCACCATAGTGTGACAATATTGTAGGGACTGACTGTTGTTGCTTTCACAAAATATTAACACAGTGATTTTTTTGATAATCATCAGTAATGTGGATGTAATGGATACGTGGGTGAAGGTAAATTAAAGAACAGCCTGGTGAGTTCACTTCACAAATCAGGAAAATACAACACGTGCCAAATCACAATATGCAAAATCTAACAATATCTAGTCTCATATAGATTTTATATTGATGTATTACTTAGCCTTATTTAGAATACGGCAGGACACCACAAGCATTCAAAAAGGTTTATGGAGCTGCAATGATTAGTTGATTAATCAATTAGTTGTCAAGTTGTTTAGTTGTTTGATAATCGATTAATCATTTTAAGTAATTTTTCAAGAAAAAAGTCCAAATTCTTTGATTCCAGTTTTTAAAATGTGAATATTTTCTGGTGTCTTTACTCTTCGATGACGGTAAAATGAATATCTTTGGGTTTTAAACAAAACAAGTAATTTGGGGGCATCATCTTGGGCTCTGGGAAATAATGATTGACTTTTTTTCCCCCCAATTTTCTCACATTTTATAGACCAAACAACTAATCAGTTAATCGAGAAAATATTTGACAGATTTAATCAACAGTAAAGATGATCATTAGTTGCAGCCCTAAATATCGATATATTGTCCAGCTTTAGTCAGATACAACACACAAGCTGCACACTTAACAAACAGGATTATGGAGCAGAAGATGATCCTCAGGTTTAAAGCCAAGACCTCTTAGATAGTAGATAGTACAGAGGAAATGTGGAGAAGTTCTTTGTAGCACTGTGACGGTTCCACATAACTATTTAAAGTGTCAGAGATGCAGCTCCTCAGCAGCAGTGTTAAAATCTGTTCATTCATTCAGTCACTAATTCAATAAAAATAACTTTATTGGTCTCATTCCCTTAACTTAAAAAACATTAATGTAGCTTACACACACTGGTACTAACACAGAGCTTTATACAGTGACTTCATATTATTTTAAAAGTGCACAAACACCCATAAAGCATCATGTAGACAACAGCACAGGAAACAGAGCGGTCCAGAGGTGTTATGGAGAAGCTGCATGCCTGTGCAGAGCCCTCGCAGCCCGCCCCTGTCTCTCTCTGCTTCTCCATTGTACTGATGTGATTGCTCTTTCTGGTGATGAAAGATTTTTTTTTTTTTTTTTTTTGCTCAAGTCATTATGCATTTGAAAGCGTGACAATTGAACACTTTTTTCGTCACTAATATCATGCTGATGGTACACTAATCCATTCCGTGATCGAGGGTTTTTTATTCCTACGAACAGAACACCTTGCTCACGGCAGCATGAAGTGGGCTACATGAAAATTGATTATTGATAGTACTTACGTGATCGCGTGAATTTCGAATTTGTTGAAATATTGTACAGCTGCTCGGTGCATTAATAATTAATTTTGGCACAGTTTTGAACTTATTTTTTATTTATCGCTTTTTAAGAAAACTAATATAGGTTTGCCTACTGAAAAATTAAAAAGAAAAGCAGACCATGTAAGTGAGAAAAGCGAGAAATGTGAGAAAAGTATCTAATAATCTTTACAATAGATCAGACTGTTTACTGATAAGCTTTGCATGCACATCTAATTCAATATTGTGCTGCTTGCCCAACATTATGGAGGTTATCAAATAGCCGCGACAAACTATGACTGAATATGAAAACACAATTATGAAGAAAACGTAAAAAAAAAACTAAAAAAAACAACAAACAAATATAATTCCTTAACAGTCATGAAAGCTGGTTCTCAAGCAATGCTGCAGAGAAGAATAACATTTTTGCTACAATAATGTCAATAACGACCGTTATTTTAGCCAGTATTATAGCAGGATTTGTGTGCGTGTTTTTTTTTTCATTTTTAAGTAGCCAGAACATTTCACATGAAGGAAAAATGGCAGACTGCGTGAAAATAAAAATAATTCTCTTACCTGCTCTTGTTTTATATGTGAGCAGAATGTCTGCGCTTTCTGAGTCAAACCAGAGAAAGTGACTCCATCGGATTCACCGCACAGCTCCGCCACTGCTACTTCTTCTTCTTCTCCACAAAAATAACGGCGGAAAATAAAACATACACGACCGATGGGAGCAAATGTGTCCGGACAAGCCCTGCTTTTTAAAGATGCTGTCGGACACAGTTATACGGAGCGCCCGGTGCTGACTGACTGTCTCATGAGCCGGCAGAGAGCGGAGTGTGTGCGCTCAGTGTCTTCTTCCTCCTCTGTCGCTGTATCCAAACCTCTCTGTCTGAATATGAGCAAAAACTTGAGCGGCTGTGTGAGAGGCTGCAGCAACATAGCAACGTAACGGCACGTCAGCCAGTCTTCCGGGTCCCGGTTAAATGGACAGAAACTGGCAGCAGTACCAGCTTCCCAGGAGTGATCAATAGCTTGGTCCGTATGGTTTTACATCAAGGACCCAGAACATCAAGAATGAAGTCAACATTCAGCTGCAAAAATCCCTCTGACAGAGTTTTGGCGTTGGTTATCAATAAATGCTGAATTTCTATACACCTGCAAGCTAAAGGTGGTGACATTAGGACGCTTTTAGGGCACATCTTTTCTTCTCTAGGCAGTAAAATAATGAAGAAACTAAATAAGTGCATTTGGTTGAGGGCTCCCTGGGGCCTTTCAAGGACCAGTGGGTGCCCCTGTTGGTCCCCACTTGTCCCAGCTGCAGGATAATACGTGCACAATCTTAGACTTTTTTTTTTCACAGCAGTCATTTTGACATGAAATAGTAGGATAAACACATCTGTTACCAGTGATAACTAATTAAGGTTCCGTTCCGTTCAGGTAAAACAGAGTCAGAGTGCTGCTGTTGTGCATGTTAGCTCACTGGAAAGGCTCTACACTAAATGGAACTGGACATTAATTAGTATCATTGGTAACAAGAGCCCGACAGACAGATAGATCTATCATTCAATATTATTGGCCTGATATTGGCCTATTATCTGCCTATATTGGTATTGGCATATAGCCTGTTTGCAGATATGAAAACTTATTTCAACAGAACCTAATGCAGATTGTTTTCATTTGTTGGCTTCATAGGCAACATTCTGTTTATATTTGAAACTTTTTCTTAATTCAGGTTTAATACATGCATATATTTTTGCTCTGTCATGTGTTTTTATTTACTGTTATTTATCATTATTAAAAATACCAGTAAAAGTTTACTGTTTCAGTGCCCTGATATCATATTGGCTAATGAAGTTTATTCTTAAACTGAAATATCCTGCCTCCATGACATATCTTTTTCACAAGTGTTAACCACTTTTGATGGGCCATAACAGACGTGTGTGTTTATGTGTGTAGAATATTTTGTATAAAGAATGTCATCAGATATATTGGATTTTTTTATTCCTTGTTGGTGTCAGCGTCAGCCCCAAAAATCCAGTATCAGTCGGGCTCTACTGGCAACACCTGCGTTCACCTTAACATTTCATATCACTATGGCTGCTGTGAAAAACGTTTATTGTGAGCAGTTTAGAAGTAAGTTGTAACAACTTCGGTAGCTTATAGGCGACAGAAGGCAAACTGAGGGCGATGTTTGTCCAGTCCACGTGTCAATTAGCACAAAGCTAGCCTCTACCTTGTTCATAATATTTGTTGTTCTTGTGTTTTCCTTCTAAGTTTTATTTCACTAAAATTATATGCGAGACTGTCAACCTCGGTTCTAATTGACTTACGCAGATTTCGCTTCATGACTCTGAGCCTCCTGCTCCTCCTCCCCCGCCTCCTGCAGTGTTAAATGTGTTAAAGAAGTAAAATACGTTCCCCTCCCTCCTCTTTCTGCGTGCTTTATATCCCCTCACAGTAGCACAGTAACAACAACTTTGTAAAACATGCAAAGCCCCTCAAATCTCCTGCACGCGACCTGCAGGCTCGTGCGCGGCGCCACAGCCAGGCAGGTGCAAGGGGCGCGAGGACCTCTGCTACTCGGGGCTCGTGCTCCCCAGAGTGCACACGCGCACAAAAAGAAGAAAAAGAAAAGAAAAGAAAGAAAAGATAAATGTGAAGTCGAAGTCTGACTGAATTAATAACATTTGTTTCAGTGTTTAAAATCAGCAGAGCGAAGATGTGAGAGCTCAAAATGTTTGGCACCTAATGGACGACCGTGGAAATACAACTTGGTCCATCATGAATAACGAATAAACCTGCAAGAAGTGCTTTATGGCGTCTTTAGATATTTTGACAAAGTAGAAGCATTTTGAGATGAAAAAGTGTGTCTTTTTAAAGTTTGTCTAGTATTGTTATTGTCTGAGACGTGTTTGCTTTGGTTAATTAAAGTTTTTTTTTTAGTTACTACATATAGGCTAGTCTATTTCTGAATATTGAAATAATTAGGCTATGCCAACATAATAAATTTGAGTCAATTTTTTCCTTTTAAAGTTAGGTGTTAATTAGAAACTAATTAGTTGAGTATTAAGACGATGGGGTCTTTGTGGTGCGTCTTTCAGACCCCACAACAATTCACCAGCGCTATCTTTCAGGAGGAAAAATAAGTAAATAAAATGTATACAATGTTGCATCAATAATTTTATGTTACACCACTTAAAATGACAACAAACACATTTATACTACTAATAATAATAATAACGATAACAACAACAATATATTTATATTATTATTATTATTATTATTATTATTATTATTATTATTATTGTTGTTGTTGTTGTAGCCTAGTTGTTGTTGTTGTTGTTGTTGTTGTTGTTATAATCATTATTATTATCTAAAAATAGACCGGTTATCTCTATCAATAAATCACATTCACAAATATTATAACCTAATGTTATATTTGTGTCTACTTGCACTTGTTTTGTTAATCAATTTTCTGCATGTTCTGCACGAGACTCCGTGTGTGTATGTGTGCTCGGTTTTCGTCAGGGATGGGATATTATATGCACACTGCATTAGATGGCAGGGCCCTTCTCCTTCTGATTATTACCAGGGGTAATATTTCATCGGCACCACGCAATCTTTGTTCTCTGTGAAGATAATAAATGGCCTAATCGTTATCAGCAAACTGCTGGGGGTGTCAGCACCGACCGAGGCTGGAAGCGGGGTCCAAAGTGCTGCTGAATAAATTGGTGTTCCTTATCTCTCACTCCCAGATTATCGCCGCCTTTTCAAACTTGCACAACAAATACATTCAATGCATCTAATGCATCATTTGTAGGGAGGGGGGATCCCGCAGGTTGATAGAGACAGATAGGCGCACGGAATGAGAAATATTTACACGTTTTACGCGCTGCAGCCGCGCAGCTGCCAATATGGGCTCTATATTTGGCATTAGAGGGAGTTTATTGGCCAGACTATTGGTACACACACTTTACATATCAATACACGCTATATTAAACATACATCACTGTGATATGATGCCTATCTCTCTGATTAGTCCCATTACTGCTTTTAAGTCTACACCACCCTTTGGAAATCCACATATGTTGTATGATACAGCTCATTTTGTGATTTTAAAATGTATCTACAAATAATAATTTATTTACATTTAGACATTTAGAAAATTTTACGTTTGATTAGGACATACATTTTAAGAATGATTTTCATATTTTTTGGATATCTCTAAAATACAGATAATGCGATACGCTCCATTTCCAGATATAATTGTACTTGTGAGAGTGATTCCTTCCTAAACACATCGAAACATGATAACATTATCTTCACTTTCACAACAGGATAAGCCGCTTAACACGCACCGTAAGTTTTCAGTGATTTGGTTTTGTCTGATGGTCAGTAGGCCTACTTCTCTCCAGAGCAAACGGGCCTCACGTTGGGCCTGCAGTGTTATCAGTTAAATAATCTGCTGTAGCATTTGGTTAACAGTCTTTGTTTTATATAATTAAGGACACATAAAACCTGCATTTTTAACTGTTGTCCAGAGAGCGCAGTTTAATTGAACGAATAAGAGCCGAACCCCTCTTTTACTTTCCTCATGACTGACCTTTTCCTCATGTCTTCAAAATTGAATTTATAATTTAAACATGCTGGGGGAAAAAACAGAATAATGCTGCAGGCCAAACGTGGCAGAAGAAAAAATGGTTGTACGTCCATAATGCAGTATTTATGAGTGACACTTGTGACAAAAAAGAACATTTTCCAATACACACACAAACACACACACACACCCCTTTTAATACCGTGGCATCTCCACCGGCCCCGGTGCTCTGATGGTCTCCCTGACAACCGAGATAACGGTGCAGCAGTTTTCCATATCGGTCCCGGAGTCTATTATAGCTCGGGATTAGCTCTCTTTCTGAAAAGGTCACACACAAAGTCACCAAACCTGCTTTTTTCCACCTCATGTGGCCCCGCGTCGACGCACACTCATAAACATGCATGTGCCATTTCATCTGATGCCATTATACTAATGGCGCTGCGCGTTTTCCTGCGCTAAAACACAGCAGTAATATAAATGAGATTCTCCTGAGGAGATGAGGAGCCCAGTATCCTCCTCAGCACTGAGGCTGCTGCACACTGCAGGACAGACGCACGCAGTCAAGTCACGCAGGAGCAAATGAGCTGTTATGTAGCGACCCCTGGCGACGAGAAGAGGCAAGAGCATGCCTCTCTTTCTGTGTGTGTGGGTGGGTGTTGATATCAGGGGTTCCCAAACTTTTTCGTGAAAAGGACGCACACAGTAGATGCACATAAGACCACAGATCCCCAATTGGAGAGGACTTTGTGTTAAAGGGACAGTTAACCCAAAAATTAAAAATACATATTTCCCCCCCGGCCTGTAGTGCTAAACTAGATAGATGAATCTAGATTTTTTTTTTTTTGGAGTGAATTGCTGAGCTTTGGAGATATCAGCCATAGAGATGTCTCCCGTCTTTCCAGTATAATGGGACTAAATGGCACTCGGCTCTTGGTGCTGAAAAATTCAAATGGATTTTCCAAAAATCATGACCGATTCCTGCTTTTGCTGGGGACCCTCGTCAGCCCATTTATGCATATGTAGGCTAAAATATTAAATAATAAGACAAAGTATATTGTAAGAAGACATAAATATAAGAACAAATATATATAAAAGGCAATACAAAGGTGTCAGGGTTAGTGTCTGTGTGTGTGTTGTGTGTGCATTGCATACAGTTCTGGGTTAGAAAATTGCACAGGGGTCAGACAGACTTTTTTTAAAAAATCATACAGGAATTTAGTGCATTCAACTAATCTTTTCTCATTGTATTGTTTGTTCAAGTGTTTAAACTTAGTATTTCATTTAGACCTTATAAAGTTATAAAGAGTTCCTCTAATTTGAAGTATTTTGTCTTGAAATGATGACTTAAACAAATACAGAGTTCAATCAACTCATTAAATTAAGTTTCTAAAGGAACATGATCAGCATATTAGCAGACTTACCTGCATGCGAACTTGGTGTGTGTCTGTATTACACGTTCAGATAAGACATCGCTGTTTGTTTTTACAATAATGAAAACAATGCGAGCCATGATGAAGGTTAGCTTTGAATTCAGTCCCTACCCCCTTAAAATTTAAGAAGCTTCCTATTATTCCCCATTCCCATATTGTCTTTGTGCCGATACTGGAACAAAGTGGCTCCAACAGGAGCAGCTGCTGCTGTGAATTCTTTGTGTGAAATGAGGAACTGACTTTTCAAACTGAGAAAATGTGAAAGAAAATCATTTTGTTTGTAATGTTCGGCCGTGTGAGTTGTTGGTTCAACTTAATATCTTAAGTTTCCTGAACATGTTTTGTCAAGTACAGCTGAATTAATCAAGTTTATTTGATGAGAAAAGTTTATTTGTTTTTGAATTATCTCAACTTGTCTTTTCAAATTCAGTCAACTTAATTATTTTAAGGCAGTCAGGACACTAATATTTTAAGTTAAAACTAATACGTTTTTTGTTTGTTTGTTTTTACAGTGTAGCAGCGTAAGTGTCGTGTACATTGTGAGTGAGCTGTGTGTGTTATTTGTCATGTAGTATTATGGCTTGGTGAAAAAAATGTTCCTCAGTCAGCTGGTGATTTGTGATTTGTGGCTCTGTATTTGCATGCATGACTCTGAAGGATTGAACAAGTAAGAAATTGTAATAATCAAACAGCCCACAGAGGGAGGAGGGAGACTGTCACTCAGCTGGAATGTTCCAGCTGGGATTCCCGGTGGCTGGACGGGAAGTAGAGGGGCTCTGACAGGAAGTGTGTTCTCAGGGAGGGCCAGCATCGGGTGGAGAGACACAGAGAGAGAGAGAGGGTGATGTTTCCTGTTGGCTTTCCCCTCATGTTTAGACGCCTCGCTTATTCTTTCCACCCCCCCTCTTTCTCGGTTCACTTCACACCCAACATGAATAGGGGAGAGCAGGGTGATTTGAGCCTGTGGGGAGGTTGAGCCAACCCTTCTTTCCATGCAACTACAGACAAAACTGATCATGTGACCACACATTTTTGAAGAATCATCCATTTTACTCACATTGTGACAGGGAGAGGCCCATGGAATAAGTGTTAAGCACATTTAAGATCATTCAAACTTTTTTATGATCAAGAAGTCATGATTCTTGTGGCTGATCAATTACAGACAAATTCAGACAAAAATCTCACGTGTTAGTGCTTTAGGAAGTAATAGTATGACGCTACACTGTTTGCACAACTTTAACTCATTGAGCCAGTGTGAGTTCAACTAGTCCCCACTCATGATTGTAATTAAAGTACTGTTTTACTCCAATTCTACATAGCAGTCTTACATTTTATCACCAAAATTATGTCATTTTGAATTTTAGGCCAGAAACCAGGACATACTCATCAAATGTTGGCACAATAAAATGACATTAATAATCCTGAAAGCTGGATGAGAGGAAAAAGCAGGTTAATGTAACCCCTTGTCTAGCCTGCAAACGTCACATCAGCATCACACTTAAGGGACGACCTCATTTACACCACACTGAAGCGTCTGTCTGTACAGTGTACAGTTTCTCCTTTTATATGTGTGAATATTCGTGATCTATTTTTCCACAAACATGGTGCATAAGCACTGCAGTGTGTGAGTGTGAGTGTGTGTGTGTGTGTGTGTGTGTGTGTGTGTGTGTGTGTGTGCAGTGGGTGTGGATGAGCAAAAGGCATGATGAAAAAAGCGAGTGGCGATGAGAGCAGAGACATTAAAGTTTAGCAGTGTCCAGTGGCAGTAAATGTGCAGTTTTCCCATGAAAACACTGTAAAACAAGTTTAAATAGTTTCTGTGTCATGCCTCCCCGCTGCTGGGTAAATTGAAGGGAAAGTCTGTGGGATTAAACCGGAGCTGAGTGAACTGCTCTCTGGCTGTGGAGTACACACTGCTCTACTGAGGTTACAAAATGAGGATAAAATATGTTTTTGTGTCTGGCACTGGCCTCACATCTGGGCGCATATTGTCGAAAAAACTGACTTGAAATCTAAAGGTTGCATTTATGCCCATCAGACACATCTGGGATGTGAGACGCACGGAGCTGGTGCAGACAGCTGCATGGATTAAAATGTTTCTTTTGTGAGAGACATGCAAGTGAAAAAGCATCTGACTCAACTGCGGTTGAGACAGGGGGTCAGTGTGTTTGTGAAAACAGGGAATTCTAATTATCATTTTCTGAGGAAATGCTCACCATCACCATGTGGCAAGCATGTAGCGAAGCACCCATGTGGCTCAACTTATCCTCTCCCTAGAGACCACTTTTGTTTTATGTTTTAATTTTTTTATTTTATTTTAGAATCAAGTAATTGTTTCCAGGGACGAACCACTCTCTGAAATATATGTACATGTTTTAGCTGGAGACATTACTGTCCTGTCTTCTCTTCTAATATGCCTCTTTGTTTGTCTGTTTGGTTACCCGCTTGTTTTTATTTATTTATTTAATCTTGTTGTTATTTATTTTTGTTTGACAATATTACTTTGATAAAACCAAATATAACATCAACTTACTTTAAAAGAAAAGATGGCTCAAGTTAAACTGGCTCAACTCACCCTGCTCTCCCCTACATACATAAAGGTATGTAAATGTATCATCAGCAGCATCTGCCTGCCCTCTGTGTTATATGATAGGAATGCTATTAAGGGACAGTGGTAAGCTAAGTCAGTAGATCATACTGTGCAAGGTAGGATTGTGTCACAGGATGCAGATGTCGCCACATGAAGTGAGACTTCCTGCCCATCAAAGCAGTCAGTGCCAGTTTAATGGACTCACATTCAGCAGCCCACAACAGAAAGTGAGAGCATGGAAATGTAACCGAGGAAAATTCAAGAGGGAGAGATGGCTGAGGAGAGGAGAAGAAGAGAGAGCAAGTGGGGAGGGAGATTGTAGGTAGAGATGTGATGGAGCGATACGTGGACTGCAGGAGGAAAAATCTCTTTGTCTCTCCTGAGCTCAGTGGACAATCAAAGTTTCCTATCAGCTCTGGAGTAGGGGAAATTGGCTGCCCTGGGAAGGAGAGGGCCACTCTCACAGCCAATGGGAAGTGCCCCTGTCACTCTAATCAGGTCCGATAGAGAAAGTAGGAAACGTGTGTGTGTGTGTGTGTGTGTGTGTGTGTGTGTGTGTGTGTGTGTGTGTGTGTGTGTACGCGTTCAGACAGGGAGCGCTTTTTAACAGAGGGCAGCTTTGTTTCACTCTCCCTCATGTGATCCAAGATGATACAAAGTCTAAAGTAGCGTCAGACCTTCATCTGCCGCTGATCCTCTGCACTGAGGGACATATATGAGCCACACGGGTGCGTTTTTTGGCAAAACTTGCCCTGAGAGGCATGACCATCAGTGCTTTGATGGAGCGCCATGTGGCAGAGATCAGTGGGTCTTAGTGGGAGCTGTGGACAGTTGCACACAAGGGCGGCAAGGGAAGAGGATTACTGTCTCATCGATACAAATCCATACAGGGAGGGAGGTTGACATCAATATGCACACAGATACAGGCCGAGCACGGAGGCTTTGAGCAAAAGTGTGAGCGATGTAAACATCTGCATGAGAGGACTTTGATGCTCGTCTTTTTGGTGCCATCCATCTCATCTGCTCTCCCTCTGCACTGTAGAAAATCATACAGGAATTTAGTGGAATTGACTAATCTTTTCTCATTAGCTCAATGTAATTATGCAAGTTTTATTTGTTAATTTGTTATAAGTTAATAAAACTTAAACTTTCTTGTGTTTATTTTCAGAACTCTTCAGAACTTATAAACATGAGTTCTTCTCATTTGAAATCTTTTGACTCGAAATGATGAGTTTTAATGAGTGTATTGTACAGAGTTAGAGCAATTCATTAAATTAAATTTCATACTTAACATGATCAGCATGTTGGCAGACTTCCCAGCATGAATTGTTTCAGAGTTAAAACTCTCCTAAGACCCTCCTTTTTTAATAATTTGAAGAAAACATATGATGAAAACTTGCTGTGTGTGTCCAATACCATTTTTACACCAAAATTAGTGTGTATATGCAAGTTTTTAAATGCAGGTAAACCAGCTAAAATAGGCAACTGACCATTTTTACCATTGCCAGAAGAAGAGTTGCCTTTCTATGTTAAAAAAATTTTTTTATTCTGATGTGTGCTGGAAAGCCGAGACTCAACTTGTGTGTGTGCAGGAGAGCAGAGAGAAAAACTTACTTGAAAGTCTCTGTGTGTTCAGCTCTCAGTATTTTTGTAACTTCTAACTGAATCTCTGTGGTTTGAAGTTTAGTTCCTCTCCTGCTTTGCTGTTTGTACCTTCAGGTATCTGTTTCATTTTACTGTTTCATGCTGCTCTCAGTGGAAGAGGAGCAGTGTTAAGTTACTGCTAATGAAAATCCATCTTTCTCTGATTTCGCTGGCTCAATAAAAGCTTTTAGAAAACAAAGTAACTGGGGACTTTTATTGTGAAAAATTTATAAGAAATAAAATGTTTATTCACCATACAGCAAAGATGAGTCATTCGTTAGTAAATACACACCTTCAAGCAGGTGCAAACTGTGCTGGGCTGATGTGCTGAGTCAAACTGTGTCAAGCCCAGCAGCACTCGTGTATCAGGGCTCCACCATTGGGATTGCTCGCTTGCCTGGGTCTAGTAAAATATTTTGTCGGGTTAATAGGTCTGGCAAGTCACTCACCCAACTGAGCAAGTGCTAAAAAAGAATTAAACTATTTTGATAATCAGTTAATCATAAAAGTTATTTTTCATGCAGAGTGTCATACTTACATACTGTGTCCAGCCTCTCAAATTTGCTGCTTTTCTTCATTTATTATCATATCAAACCGAATATCTTTGGGTTTTGGACCGACAACATTACTATTTTCTGACATTATATAGACAGTGCAGCCCTAGATCAAACATGACAAATAACTTTATTTTTTATAGTTATTTGATAAATGCTAATAAATAAAACAATTTGTAAAGGTGCAAGTTAAATTTGACTTGCGAAAACAAACGTTAATGTTGAACCCTGTGTATGAGAAAGGAGCTAAAGGTTTGCAGTAGTTACTGTCAGAGGCAAAGGAGTGAAAATGGCGTGTCCACCCGGGTGTAATCACTGCTGATCAGAGTTGCTGAGTCATTTGACCCAGGAGTGAATGCCAGTTGTACCTTTTCCCACTGAAGACAAATGCCAGATGTTAGTGGGTGTAGGGTTTTTTTTGTCAAGGGGCTTAATACATTTTAAGATAAGTCATGGTTGCTTGTTGCTTTCATATTAATGAAAACACTGGGAACAATGATGGTTAGTATTGAATTCAGTTCCTACTGCCTTATACTTATTTATTTTTATTTTTTTTAAAACTCATTCGGATCAATTTCTCATGTTGTGCAGATGATGGAACAAAGTAGTTCCAACATGTGAAATGAAGAACTAACTTTTTGAAAATGAAAAAAAGTGAAAGTAAATCAAATTTGTTTGTGATGTTCATCAGTGTCACTGAAGAGTTGTTGGTTCAACTTAATATCTCAAGTTTATTGGACATGTTTGCTCAAGTACAACTGAATTAATGTCAAGTTTATTTGACAAGAAGTTTGTTTGTTTACCTCAACTTGTCTTCTCAGATTCAGCCAACTTAATTTTTTAAGGCAGCCTGGACACTAACTTTTTATGTTGAAACATTTTTTTTTTTTTTACAGTGTGTCCCCACCTCCTCCATGCCAGACAAGAATGTGTCTCTCTGCACCCGGGGCCCAATCCTCCGTTTGAAGTCCCATCTCCATCTTTTTGCTCTCCCTTACGGTGTCCTTCCCTTCCTCCGTCTGTCTGACCGTCTTATCTGTCAGCCCCGCTCCTCCCCGCCCCCAGCATCTGCGAAGAGGGGCCACAGACGCCTTCATTGTCCTCCTCTTCCTCGCCCTCACGCTTCTGCACCCGGCCAGATCACACCTGCCACCTGCACAGGACGCAGGGCCCCGGGACCTCAGTCGCCGGCTTGCTTTCATCCATCCCCTCACCTCGCCCTTCAGAGCCTCTCATCCCCTCGTCCCGGCACCCTGTCACTGAGGAATGGACGGCGCGGAGGGCCAGAGTGGGACACAGAGCGCCTGTTGTGAGGATGTGTGTTTAAAGCAGGGCCAGAGAGAATCAACAGCAGGTGAGGTGTGTTCGTGGGCGAGTTTTGAGTTTAGATTTCTTCTTTTTGATGACATCCTTTTGTGGTCGGGCAGCAGGATTGACTGAATTGAATGAACGTCTGTCTGTCTGTCTGTCGTGAGGAACGTGGACCTGAGTGTGCGTGTGTGCATAATAACAGGCTGACAGTGAGGGTGGTGGCTCTGTCTCAGTGATTTATGAGAGTGTGCTGTGAAGGGTCTTCTGAGCAGGATATTGTTCCCTGACTGGTGACTTCTGCCTCTCTCTTTGTGTGTGTGTGTGTATGTATGTGTGTGTGTATTTCAGAGCTAGAGAGATTAAGAGGGAGAGTACTGCAGGTGAGCCCTCAATGTAATCAATCACCACCACGTCACAAGGCCCAGGGCTTCAGCTGATACCTAGTTTGACTCCACATTTTTTTGCATATTCATTATTTTTCTGGCAGATAAAGAAAGAACACACACTGCATCTTTACTATACTTCAGGAAGGGAAGATAATAATCAACTTCTTCCATGACAGCTCAACCACATGGCCCAACCAGTCCAGCACCCTGCACAAACCCCCTCATCCACCTCAAACACACACTCACACACACACGGTTTGCCACATCAGGATACAGTGCTGCACATGAATTCCGGTTTAAACAGTATTCTGCTCGGCTTACACCAACAGATAAACCGCACTTCTTCTGCGACCGGTAATCACATCCTGGGCTTGAAGACAGGGCTGGAACTGAAAAGACTATAAGATCAGTCAACCAAACACAACACAGTGATACAACAGCCAAACTGGGGAAACAAGTGCATCAACAGAACGATGTTGTGATGACATAAACCTTAAGGTGCAGCTGTATTCAGTGGTGTCCCGTCATGAAACAGGTCCAGCAGTGTGATAATCATGAACAGCATCATTCATATAATTCAAAGGCTTTAGAATGGCTCATGAATTCATGAAAGTGAGGGGTTCAAATGTGGCCTGTTTTGGGTTTAGTTTGGATCTTCAAAGGCATCACTTCTTCTTATTCTTTAAGAATTCAGTTAAAAATACCCTGAAGACACAACTGAGGGCTAAGAACATTCTTCAGAAAGCATGAGACATATTTAGTAAGCAACTTACTCCTACTCACAGATGATGATCATGTGTATGCTCTGAGCACCAGTAGCCAATAAAAGAGGCAACACCCTACTATTCTACCCTACAAAATGCAGTAACAATACATTTGGTTTGTTTTAGACCAGAATCGGACTTTTTGCCATCTGTTTTACCATCTAAAAATTCTGTTACAAAAGTGTGTAAAATGAAAAATGAGAATCACCGCCTTGTGGTTCTATGTCTGACAATCAGACAAGTTCCAGTTTACATCCATGTATCCATGACTATATAATTTATGTAGTTAAGACTTTGAAGGAATTTAAATAAAAGGTATTAAGTGTATTTTTGTCACTAAATTGAGATCTGAGATTCGGGGTCATCTCTATGTTCCCCGGGTCCTATGTTCCTCGGGTCCTATGTTCCCCCGATCGGGGAACATAGGACCCTTTTTCAAAAAAAGGGTCCTATATTCCCCGCTGTTTCCCAAAAAGGTCCTATGTTCCCCGCTTTGTATGTGATTGGGGAACATAGGACCCTTTTTTAGAAAAAGGGTCCTTAATTAGGGTTAGGGTTAGAGTTAGGGATGATGATCACTGTCAATATTACATAGGCATCAAGTAACTTCTCCGTTCATTTGCAAAAACAAAAGCCAATTTACAGCCTGTTCTCTACAGGCCTCTTTGTGCGTCATATGCCCTGTACATAAGCCTATTAAAAAATATATAAATAAACAAATAAATATCAACATTATATAGTAGTAGGCTATTTTAAAAATAACAGACTGGGGAACATAGGACCCTTTTTTTTAAAAACAAAAAGGTCCTATGTTCCCCGGGGCCTTTTTGGGGAAAAGTGGGTAACATAGGACCCTTTTTTAAAGAAAGGGTCCTATGTTACCCGGTCACATACAAAGCGGGGAACATAGGACCCGGGGAACATAGGTACGCTCCCCTGAGATTCCTGTGAATTAGAGTGAGAAACATGGTGTCTTCATGTAGAGATTTTCACAGAGGGGTATAGAGGACTATAGAGAGCTGAACATTATGATGTCACAGTGAAGTTGACCTTTGACCGTTTGGATATAAAATTTCATCACTTCAGCATTTTTCCCCATTAGACATTTGTGTGAAATTTTGTTATAATTAGCGTATGAATTCTTGAGTTATGGTCAAAAACATGTTTTGTGAGGTCACAGTGACCTTGAACTTTGACCTTTGACCACAAAAATGTACTTAGTTCATCCTTGGGTCCAAGTGGACATGTTTGCCAAGTTTGAAGAACTTCTGTCAAAGCATTCTTAAGATACCACATTAACGAGAATGGGAAGGACGGATGTATGGACGGACAAACAACCTGAAGACAGAGAACTAGCTTAGCGAAGCAGCAGTAACTACCATCTCTGCAGTCTGTAACGCAGGTCACCTGATTTCATGACATCAAGCTTCCTTTAAATCACACAAAGTTTAAATATATTTAATTAAAAGTTAATTTATTAAACTAGCTCAGTAGCTCAAATGGATAAGAGAGCTAAAGAAACAACAAGAATTTTTGTATTGTGCAATAAGTTTTACATAAAGACCGTAACAATTATTATCAGTGAATATTAGTTTATATATCTGTTTGTAAAGCTGTATCTGTTGCACAGTTGGGCAATAAGCCTTAAAACTTCTACCCCTTTTTATGTGATAATGTTGTTTAATATCTACAGTAGGAACAGACCTTTCACACAGCCACCAATTAGATATGACAGAGCAGTGAAAACACAGGAGTCACCAATGATACTAATTAAGGTTCTGTTCCACTCAGGTTAAACAGTGTCAGGGTGCTGCTGTTGCTAATGTTGACCTTAATTAGCATCATTGGTGACACCTGTGTTTACTCGACTAAAGCCGGCAGATGCTGCTGGTAGAGGTGGTCGTCTACATTAGAGAAAATATACAGTAACTGTAATTTTATACCACAATGACAAGTGGTGTAGACCATGAAAATGAATGGAAAGAGTTTGCAAATAAAAGTGATGCCAGCTTTATCCTATTCTCCTAACCCAGAGGTTTTCAAAGTGGAGACAGACTCCAAGTTTCAGTTACAGGGGAGGCTCAGTGAATGGAAATGAAAAAAATATTACATTAGTTATCAAAGGTGATCACATAGAATAGCCTTTATTCGGTTAAAGAGATAATTCAGAGATACAGTATTAGGGAATTTTACTGTTTTTCCCTGAGCCAGAGACGATTAAAAGCATTAGGACAGACCATTTTTATGTCTTTGGTGTAATCTGATGTTATGTCAAATTACAATGTTAGGCTATCTTGGCTCAACTTGAGCAAAACTAAACAAGTAAACTAAGGAAGGCACACTTTTTCAAGCTATTTTTTTTTAATGGGAGACGCACGGCCTCTTTTCTGAATTTTACATAGTGCTTCTGATTACATATTGGTCATCATGGCTGACATTATAGTGTACAGTCGCTCCAAAACATGTCTCAGAAGCTGCGTGCCCAGCTCTGTCTCTGGACTGCAGCCATCTGCTCTTAACCAACTCAAGACTTCTGATGCCCTATAGCTTTTACTCACAAACTTCACGTGTATTTAGACTGTGAGGAGTAGAAATGAAGGATTTCACTTTCATTCTTCCACAACATCCATAATTAAATTTTTAGTCATTTGATAAATGCAGGATCTGTCCAAAAAATCCTGGTGACAGCACTCATTTTCAAACTGAAGTGGAGTCACTGTGAATCTCCATCACAGCGTTGATCCTACAGTGGGATGGAGAGCTTAAGCATACTGATGAATTCAACTTCTCTATTATTTTAAAGAAAGTATTTTCAAGGCCTGTGATTCATTCTATAAAACCTCTCAGATCCACACATTTTAGTTTTCAGTCCCCAAAGGAATCATTCCAGCACGTCAGTCCAACATTCAAACTCACAGACTGACCTGATAGCATCATTACTGAGTGGCAGCAGACGTGAGCTCAGTGGTTTGGTGCGGAGGTGGACGTGTGTGAGCGGCAGCAGTCCGCCTGCTGTGCTCTGCTGTGAGAATGAGACTCTGCGGCTCTCCGAACTCTCACTGCTCCAAATCTCCACTCTAAGTCCAAACATGCTAACAAAACTGCCATTGTGTGGCCTTTCACCAGCACCGAGCATCAGTGCTAACAGACATTGTCTTTGCTTTCCCCCTGCTGTGTATTTTCAGAATGATTATTGTATGGCACATACAATATGTTAACATTATCATTGTGAGGGGAGCGGGCCTGTTATTATGGAGCAGGAAATGACCTGCCAGGACCCCTGGTGACCTCAGAGGGAAAGCGATGACCTCAGACTGACCCTCATGTTTGTCCTGTGCTCTGACTCTGATCGAGGCAGGTCGGCTGCTCTGCCCACTGGGGTGGAGAGGCTGATAGGTGGGGTTACTCTGAAACAAGAAATGCAACAATGTGCTGGAAATCCCCTCTGAGGTGCCAGCTTTAAAAAGAGGCACCAGTCTGTACAGTCATAGTGCAAATGTGGCTGATTTTCATATTGGGATGTTAGGATGAAACCTTTATCTATATGTCAGCAGAGTATTCAATGGCATTGACAGGACAAAGTGCAGTTTTGGTGAGGAGAAAAAAAAACCTTCAATATGGCTAAGTGGTGGTTCTTGACACAATTGCGCCCTCTTTTGATTAACCAAGGGTATTGCTTCCTCAAACAAACTAATAGATCAGTGAAAACCAGAAAAAAAAAACTAACTCCATCATCCATCTTTAATCCTGGGCCATAAGAAAGAAACTTCCTAACTAGCAGATCCTATCTTAACTGTGATGTTTTTTGTAAATTCATTCATTCATTCTGAATTTGATGCCTGCAACACGATTTATAAAAGCTGAGACAGGAGGAGAAAAAGAACGGTAACAGAATTATGATTGGGCATCCTCGAAAGGCTTCACAAGCATGGATGGGGCGAGGGTCAACACTCTGTGCAAACTGTGCGGGCAAATAATCCAACAGTTATAATATAATTAAAAGATTCAGAGAATCCAGAGTAATCTCTGCACATAAGAGGCGAGGCAGAAGCCCTTCAGCATTAACAATCTGCATTATTGCATAAAGGATATCTCTAGCCAATTATCAACAACATCCAGAAATGCTGCAGACTTCTCTGGGACCATGCTCATTTCAGATGGACTGACGCAAAGTGGATGAGTATCCACATTTCAAAATAATTTGAGAAATCATAGACATCATTCCCTCTTTGTTTAAGAGGAAAAGGATCGTCCAGATTGTTAACAGCACAAAGTCCAAAAGCTATGTGATGGCATGGGGGTGTGTTGTGCCCATGGAATCATGGGTAACTGTTACATTTGTGAAAGCCCCACTAAGGCACATACAGGTTTTGGAGTAATACTGTCATCCAAATGTCTTTTTCAGGGACGTCCCTGCTTATTTCAGTAAGACAATGACAAGACACATCCTTCACGTGTTACAACTTGGCTTCATAGTAAAAGATGCAGGTACTGAAATGACCTACCTGCAGTTTGGACTGTTCTCCCATTGAAAATGTGGCACATTGTGAAGCATAAAATACGATAACAGAGACGCCGGACTCTTGAGCGACTTAAGTCATATGGGAATGGTAGAGAATTTTTCTTTCAAAACTTAAACAATTAGTGTCCTCAGTTCCCAAATGCTTGCTGAGCATTTTTTTTTTTTTTTGGAACTTTTTTGGAATCAGATTTGCACAGAAACTTCCTATTTTACAGATCCTATCTTAACTGTTTGGAAACCACAGGATTTACAGTTAGGACCCGATTTAGGAAAAAGCCATTACACACGAACAGTTCCTAAGTTCATGTTCCTATATTAAATTAAGAAAAGTGCATTACACAATCATCCTAACTTCCCAAAATGTAGAATTCTCCTAACCTTAGGATAAACGTTAAATTATCTTAATTTGCAGTTTTCCACCAGTAGTAATACCTAACGTAGTAGTGTATAGTAGTGTTTGTTAACTTGTTTAATCATTATAACTGCTCTTTTATTGCTTTTATACAATGGATGCTGCATACACTGGAGACTGTCTGCTATCTCAGCCCACTCTCTTTCACCTTTCACATTGGAAATATTGGAAACTTCCCAAAAAGACTATTTTTTGAATTTTTAAAAATTAAACTATCTTGAATTGCCCATCAATGTTTTTGTTCCATTTCTTGTATGATTAAATGTACGTTTCAGTAGGTTTTAATTAAGAAAAACAACAGCCACAAAGTTGTTTAGATCTGTAAGACGAGAAAAGTAGTGTTTGTTGCTTGGTAACAGATATAAAAGTTGATAAGCAGTGTAGGGTTTCAGACTTTCTTAACCCGAAATAAGATGAAGTAAGATAGACAGGATTCCTAAAGTCAGTTAAGATCTGCCTCTGTAATACCAAATAGGGGAAAATCTTATCTGAGACTGAGACTTGAAACTAAGATAAGTGTCAGAATGCTGTGTAATCGGAAAAACATGCTAAATTATGAGTTTCTCAAAACTTTATTTCAAATTTGACCGCTTTCCATGTCATTGCCCATTTCACAAACATCTGTGTCTCATCTCCCATGTCTTTTCTCGCATTCAATCTAATCTCATGTATTCACTAATCTCATGGTCAAAAAAAAAAAAAAA
>JAJHUR010119680.1:8735-19412 GCA_027495735.1 Lutjanus campechanus
GTGCTCTCTAGAGAGCCCTTCCAGTGGATGAAACAGGTTGAAGTGCCCTTTAGGGAACTGCTCTTGGACAAAACATCTAGGGTGCTCTTCCAGTGGACAAAAGTGATAAAGTGCATCATGATTTCGTTGCACTGGTGTCTTTATTGTTTTCGCTCCTGCACCCTAGACAGCCTGAGTGTGCCACTGCACACAAGCTAAAATTTTATTAAAGGTAACTAATCATTCATGTACCTGCCAAGTTTCTTTGCATACATGTGCCTAACTAAATCTTTCTGGTGCCTTGCCCCTGTTAGCAGCTGTCGTCTCTCTGCTAAAGGTGGCTTGTGGCCTAAGCAGGACATGAGTAGCTGTCCTTGACCTTTTCTTGCCTATTAACATCCTCTCCTCCCCCCATTAAGGGCAGTGGAACAAGATGGAAGAAAGGGCAGCTCGGGGGAAGAGAGGCTGAGGTGTGGGTGGGTGTGAAATGGGAGAGAATCTGTGTGTGTGAGTGTGTGTGTGTGTCCTGCTGATCAGCAGTGTTCACTCTGTAGGAGTCCAAAGTGAACAGCGTTGCCTTCAGGAGCAGAGTAATATATTCAGCTGATGAGCTATGCTGTGCGCTGTAAAGTGTTCCCTCCAACGTGCTCCTGCGAGCTCTCCCAGGGTGCTACATGAATAAACACTCTCAGGGCTCCCATGACTCTTCCTTCCAGAAGCTGAATATTTTATACTGTGTTTTTAGGGGGGGTGAAATGCTAATCTGATCAGCTGCAGTTTTAGAACAATAAATATTGAACCTAGTAACTCATTCGGAAGAAGTGGGTGGATTGTGTGTTGGCTGTCTGGATGTTCTGCACGTTCTCATCCCAACTCGTCACATACCAACGTTTTGCCACCGCCCCTTGACATCTTTTATTGAGCCACAAAGGAGCCTTTAGTGGCTGTATAAGAGGAGGCCAGGAAGGCTTTTTAACACATGGTTAATTGTGTGAAATGGTGGCAGTTTTGCTTTAGGCACCAAAACTTCTTGGGTAAAATAATACGTGCAAGTCACATGACGCATGTAACGTTATGTAACTTAAAACTTTAAATAACATTTTGGTTTTCACATGTTAGAAGAACCCCGGCCCCCTAGATGAAGTCCTGTGCTTGTTTGAGTCATCCGTCCACCCCTCCTCCTCCATACGCAGGCTTCTCCCACTTAAAATTAAATTAAAAGTGAGAAAAAAATAGGGGAAAACAAGGAGGAAAGAGGATGTGTTTTGTATCTTATTAATTACAAGGGTTAATTGAATAATCGCTTGTTAGTGTTTTAAACATGCACAGATGGGTTTACAATCAAGTCACTGAAAGCCCGGTGTGTCTCTTTCAGCTGCTAACAGGTACTGTCCACATCTGTATGAGTCACCGATGGGCGGTGACAAAACGTAAGCATTTGGTAGTTGGGAAGGAGACTAAGAGGGGTCCCTTTTCCTGAATGTGACAGCAGCAACTTTGAATATCAATGACGCTTCATTCCCCAACAGCAAAGACTGCAAAGAGAATGAGTTTTATACGTGTGCATGTGTGTGTGTGTGTGTGCGTGTGTGTAGTACACCAACTGTACATTATTCAGCTCTCGCCTGCAGTCTCTGCCCAGCTGCAGCCATAGGCTAAACACCAGTTTACAGTTTATAAACAAAATTACACACATACACACTCTTGCTTGGGGCGAGCTCTTAAATTGGATTGAGACTACAAACTGATCAAAGCAGTTTGTAGCAGGATTGATGCTACTGGGAGTCCTAACCTGCTTATAAGAAAGCTTCCCAAACTCAACCCAACCCACCCGCCTTACCCCCCCCCACCCCCCGTCTCCCCAAACACACACAAACATACTGTTTGCTAGAATGTTCTTTTCAGGACCGTGTTGCCGTGTGATTCACTGTCTGAGTAAAAGACTAGTGCAGCCAAATAAAGACGGGGTGAATCTGACCGACGTGTGTGTGTGTGTGTGTGTGTGTGTGTGTGCGATAATGATTAGCACTCAAATCAAGCAAGCTGATGTCTGACGCCTTGGGTGTGTGTAGGCTTTTGGCTCCATACGTTGGTACACATGTCCCTGATAGATTGTGTTTACATCTATTTGGCTGATGCTCTTCTAATGAGGTCGTCTGCTCGGTTAAAAAGTTCAAAAATCAAACCGTCATTTATATCAAACGATGCTGGATAATTATCATCAGACTAACATAAGATCAGCCTCTAGTATAAATACCGTCTTTATTTTTAACTCACAAACCTGCCTACAGAATCACACAGGTATGCACATACACACACATAATCTCTCTTTTCTTCATTAACAATACACCATCATCCAAGCGATATTGCCATGGAGATGGCAATTCTCTTCTCTGTCTGCCCACCCAGACAGATGTTTACATCTCAGTAGTGATAAGTTGCTATGAGGACTATTCTGGTGAAAAGTCCTCATGCCCACATACAGTATATAATGATGACACAGAATGCTGGGTATACTGTATAATTTTATAACAGTCTCTGAAGTGATGCCATTGGCCTGATTTCCAGTCTAATTCTAACAGGCCCAAGCCAGCGTTTCCCCAGAGGAACCTGGCCAGATCAACCATGAGAGCATGAGCAACGGAGTTAGCCTCTGTGGCATACTGCGTGATTCACTGCTGAAGACTCCTGCAGCTACACAGGCTTATGAATTATGTCAGTGTGTATGTAGAGACACTTGATGTACTGTGTTTTTAACTTAAAGATGTGCTTCACTCAGAAATGTGTTTTTCTAATGTTTAAGTCCCCTTAAACATTTGGCCTTGATTACACTGACTTGTATCTGTGCAGTTTGTTATTAGAGAGGTGATTTCACATTCCTCTACTGATGAGGGAGCCATCTGTGCCCTTTCCTAAAAATCTGAGATTATAACATACCCCAGGCGAGCTAGATTTGGTACATAACTATTCTGAAAGCCAAACACTAATATGTCTAATACGCAAATACCACCAGCAAGGAAACCTGAAACTTCCAGTGCAGAGCGGACTTGTCAGTACAGAGAGTGAGAGTTAGCATTAGCTGTGTCAGCCGCTGCCAGTTACAAGCTAGCAAACAACATAAATTAGTACTAGATGCTAATTACAGTTACCATTCTGATACGTCTGCTAGGCGACAGTTTTGATTGACAACAGACTCCTCATCTGAGTTGAGGTCTGACTGAGTCTGATGTTTAATTATCGGGTTCAGTTTAAATTAGTTCCAACTCCTGTGCTATTCTTGTCAGTGGTCACAGTCAACCCTCCATACCTCTGCCTGCTGTAGTGTTATTTTTTCTTTTTTCATCGGCTTGTCATAGTTTTCATTGGTCTGTTTGCAGCTGTCCAGTCTTACTGGCTTTAAAAATGCAGATAAAAGGTTTGCATATTAATTGGCACTGTGGGCCTACTCAATATTGAATTGTAATTTTAAAAGTAACTAAGTAGATAGTTTAATGCATACATAAAGCTATAAAATGCAACATTTCTGCATTAAAATGTCTAAAAACACTTTTGTTGAGTTGTGTACTTACATTATCCCAAATGTTTCCAGCAATCTTCAATATAATTATAATTTATTCAAGTGAAGGGTGCATTCCCTGCTAGCTATTTGCTAAAATGACTTTTAGGAAAACACAGGATACATCAGATATGTCAGAGAGTAAGGAAGAAAGTCAACGAATGTGACTAACATAACGTGAATAAAATAAATATCCTACCTTGTCCATAAACATGATTTCTGCCTGAGTCATATCAAATTGATTTTCATCAGCTATAGTGGTTGTTTGAAAGTGAAGATAAAAACTCCCATGATTCCACACTATTTCACAATATCATAAAACAGCATCTAATACCATAATACTGTAATAACTGTAAATACTGTAATTCATGATTCCCATCCCTGGAGGTGAGGTTTAATGGAAGGGCAGCCCATTTGCAGTAAAGATCCAGTTTGCATTTTGTCGTCAAAGGATGAAGTATCCCCTTCACAGTATAATAGGGAAAACAAATAATTATTATATGGATGTAATTTCTATAAGCCCAAAAAAAAATCCCAATTTTGTACATCTGGGGCTGATTTCACAATATCCTAGACTGGTTTGTAGTGTTATGTCAGTCTTAATATCTTAGATTAGTCTAATGCATATTAGACAGTTTCACAAAAATAAAGATGGATAAAGGTAAGCCACCCTAACTCCTAACCAGGAACTAACTAACTGACCTCCATGTCCGACATGGTTTGTTAAAATTGGTGCAGAGTGAGCAAAGAGACAGGAAAAAGTTTTAAGAGAACTCAGTAACCCATAGGAAATATATAACAGTGAGGACAATGTCATTTTTTTTTGACCAGGAAAACTCCCCTGAGCCTAACTGACAAGTTGCTAATTTTCTGAGACTTTGAGATTTGACTGAAAGCTGTATATCATGGCAAATTAATACAAATCTCTTGCTCTGTCTCTCTCTGTTGAGTCACAGTGGTCTCTATCTGTCTCTGCCTCTTATTTTTAGTCCATGTCTCCTTACTGATTCAAGACTGATGATCCCTGATTGAGCATGAAAGTAAATATGCAGACTAAACATGAACACACACACACACACACACACACATATACACACACACACAGACAAGAGTTCATACCATTGTGTCAGAACAGGAGCGTGTGGTAGTATGTAGCCAGCAGTGATGTGTATGGTTAATGTGATTTACTCAGCGCTACCACCCAGAGATATTTTATCAGATTTTGCGACTGAGAGAGCACTGCATAGTAACACATTAGTACACAGTACGCCCCAGTGCCTCCATTTAAACTCTTGATCTGATGCTATTTAATACCCAGGTGATATGCTATAGAAAATTCCAAGAAGTCACTATTTTTTGCAGAGTTTCCTGTCTGGACTGTCAAAGAAACTCAAGGGACTGTTCTGTCAATTAAGCTAGTGCCCAGCCATCCACCCACACACAACCACACACACACACGCACACACACACACATCATTCCTCCCTTAATTCTCACTCTCTCCCTGCTCTGTGTTCGACAGATGCGTCAGTAGGACAATAATGGAGAGCAGAGGCATATGAGTGAGTCCTGAGATGACAGAGAGCCTGGCGTCCCCAAATCCCCCTCTACTGCACCATGGCTCTTTGTCACGGTATAATCCTCCCGCACTCGCTCAGAGGCCAAGAAGATTCAGAGAGAGGAGAGAAGCAAAAAGAAGACAAGGAATTTAAAAAAAAATTAACAGATGTATAGTTATAGCTGATCAACAAATGGCAGAGTTAGTTAAAAGAAGAAAGCGAATGGATTTAAAGGAGGTGAGCAATGCTGAGAGGGAGTCACTTGAAGAAAACAGCTTGAGGGAAAGGGTATGACTCAGCTGCATAGGCAATTAGGACAAGGTGCAATTCTTAGACAGAATCCAAATTAAAGAAAGGCATTTAGAAACGGTGCGTGTGAGACACAGAGCGAGAGAGAGCCGATGGCCGTTGTGTGTGTGTGTGTGTGGGTAGAAGAAGAGCGAACGAAACACAGGGCGGGAGCAAAATGAAAATAAGAAAGAGTGGAAGACTAAGGCAATTAGCTCGTTTGAGTTGACAGAGCCGAACCAGAGTGTTTGGAAGTGATAAGGTGGTGAATGTGCAGCACAGGCAGAAGGCGAAACAACTGCATCTTCTCATCCCCCTATTAATACAACTGACACGCCATTGAACACTCTTGTTTCCAACTTAGTCATTTCTAAGCAAATACACACACGCAGAGGCCTGGAGCACATTTGCTGGTGCTAATGGTCTGCGTAATTCAAACACAACAGAATTAGTGTTGGAATAAAAACACATTTATGCCCCCTATGTTTACCAGCAGTTTATTTCCAAGCTGATAGTTTGAATTTGTGATAGTGATTTGGAGGGTAATTCTCTGTCTATTAAGATAAATACTTGTCCTAGGAAGGACATTATTTTTCCATATACAGTAAAAAACCTGCATTAAGACTTCTAACCTCTCATTCATACTTTTTCTATGCTGCTAACAAATTGGCCTTTATTTGCAATCAGTTACATAATGTGTATAATTGCCAATATGCTGTCATTCCCTAACAGACTGTGTGATTAAGTGGCTTTACTGCCTCACATAAAACATGCTAAGGCCAACATATACAACACACACAAACATGTTTTTTCCTCTGCGGTCATATGTACCGAACAAGATTGCCGAGATTGTTAGTTGCTTCATTTATGTGATGAATATGTTGCAATGATTGAAAACAGATGGCACTGACCTGTGCTAAACATTTGCTCCTGCATTCAGGCACAGTGCATTGTATCATATTTTGTACATCAAGCCGCTCATGCTATTCACACACGGTCTCTTGTCAAGCACAGCACATCAAATCCAACAGCTGTCAGAGTAACAACAGAGATTATCTGTAGCATGATGGGTGAGTAATCAGCTAGCTAGTTTATTGAAATAGTTTGTAGAAGGTCAGAGATGTACAATGCTCTGTAGCTGCACCAAACAAAGCCGCTGAAAGCAACAAAGCACATCCCCAACAAAGCCTGTTTATCAGGACAGTTATTTTCCTCTAAAAGTGATTTCCTGCTTTTCTCTGCCTTTTCGAAATGACGGAATGCAGACCATACAGTTCAGGTGAGAGGCTGTTTTCATTTATGTTTTTCATAGACCCCTCCACTGCTCCTGAAGTAAAAAGTCAGAGGTAAAACAAGGTGTCAAAATTATAGCCTGTCAACAGCTCGTCAAAGTACGTGTCAAAAACCAAAAGCAAAAAAAAAATGTACATTCAAAATATCTTTGGTTTCACTGCCAGACAGCAGCTACACACAAAAGCCACATAGTTTTGAGCAACAATCAGCTTCCCTGACTCATTTAACTTACAAACATAAATACATATCTTGTCCTGCAGTTTAGCTTGTTGAACAAGCCACCAAACAAGCATTCACTGGGGAAAAGTGCACTGTTAACGTCAGTTTGCAGGCTAAATAGCTAATTAGTCGGTAGACTGCAGAATATTAAACAGCATGTAAACGTACCTGCAAATATCAGTTTAGTCTGTTTAGATGCTGGTGTGCTCCTTGCTCCTCAGCGCCTATGCTAACTAGTGCTGGCCTAATTAGCAGTGGTTGTGAGGAGTGATTCCTCATCATTTCAGTTGGGAGACATATTATGCTTGTGTTCAGGTTCATACTTTTACTTTTGGGTTTTAATGGAATAGATTAACATTCTTTAATGTTAAAAAAAAAAATGTAATTTTCCTTTTATTGCCTACTGCAGGAGCAGCTCTATTCACCCTCTGTCTGAAACACTTTTATCTTCTGGCTCCCCTCACGAAAAGCCTAGTCTGCTCTGATTGGTCAGTTCTCACAGCCCTGAGCAAGAACCACTTACTGTGATTCACTAGGTTTTCAGTGGGTGGGACAATCACCTTGCTGGAGGTGGTCCTAGGTCCTTTGTGACATCATAAGGGGAGGCAAATCTGACTGGTGTTTTGGAACGTACATCTTCTGAAAGGTAAAGCAAGCAAGAAAGGAGCATGGTCTTTTTTTTATAATATTCTGGGGGTCTCTGGATACACTGGAGACACATTTTTGTTGAAAACCATGATAAAGTGTATTGTGAATTATAAATGGCCTTGACCAATAGATAGAGGAGATACGATTTTGGTATGTTGGTAGCATTACAGAGAGCCTATCAGCTATATAAATGTAAAGGTGTATCTTTGCAAGCGTATTAAGGCCGGAGAAGGACAATGCATTCAATTGCATTCTATGATTGTTATTTAATACAATCCAGCTGCCCTCAAACAGTCTCTGTTTGCTTCAGCTTAAGAGAAGTATTCATCTGAGAAAGGTCAGTATTATAGACAAGCCTGTGTTTTAATGATAACTGATCATATATTTGGTTAGAAGCCTGCATATTCTTACATCTGCTCCCATTGTGCATATTTGTTGCTGCTCATTGCTAAACACTCATCACTTCCCTTAACCCTTTAATGTTAAAATTCTTTCACTAGTGTTGATATAATGCCTTCTCTGAGAGACTTTTATTCTGAAATTAAACTGTGTATTTTAACTGTTTGTTTGTTTTTTATAAAAAAAGAAACAAAGAAAAAGAGGGTTATGAGTATAACATGACAGCGTTGTACTGATGAAATTAATAATACGGAAATCTAATTTGACCTAATTAACCACACAAGCCATTATAGTGCAGGTACTGGAGGTCATTATTTGATTATTGGCTTTTTTCTTTAGAAATAATGGTTGATATTTCCTTTCCAGAAGCTGTCAGTTGACCTCCTTAGAGATCAACTCCATTGTTTGCTGGAACGACAACAAGGTTGTGTTTTTGCCATTTGGTCTTTTGCTTGCAGCACACCATTTAGGTCTGATACTACTGTAGCTCAAACCAATGTAAAAAATGTTTTTGTTTTTGTATTATTCAGTGTCTTAAAACCTGGCCAGGGACAAGTTGAAAAGGAACCCCTTCTGAAGGGCAACTCTGACTCATTTCAGTATTACAGTATATCTTTTGGTTTGACCCTGGGCAAAATAACAAAATTGCAGTCTTTGCTTTGTACGTTCCTCCATGTTGACACCATGGTGAAGGGTAGGGGATGTGAAATGCCAAAAAACTAGTGGAAATTGCAAGTACTTTCAAGAAGATATTATTGTTTTGCCATACATTTCACCTGCTACTGATTGCCCCTTGCTGGCTGTAATGAAGCATGATCGTGTAGTCTTCTGTGAATTTTTACTCAAGATCAGCCCATGATCTCGACTATAATCACATTTTCTTTGTTGCACTGGATAAGAAGAAATCTTGAATTCAGCTGTGACAATTCGCTCTAACTAGGGCTGTGACGATAAACGCATCACCACAATACCGCGGTTGTGTGATGCCTATCATGGGGTTGAGCTCATTACTGTCATTAAATTAAATTTTATTTTGAAGGGTCAATCTCATCTTAAGATCCGGGCCGTCATACACAAGTCAGGAAAATAGCCTCTGACTGGTTAACAAGTGAGGAACAGTCTCTGATTGTTTAACAAGTCAGGAACACAAACTCTGACTGGTTGATGAGTCAGGAACGCATCCTCTGATTGATTGACAGACTCAACCCAAGGCATCTTGGGATTGCCAGTGGTGACTAACAACATGCTAACAACAGCAACTGTTTTTAACATGGACAAAATGGATGAATCATTACAGACACTGGGTGTTGGATTTATCACTACAGATTTATTTTACCAGGTCTTCAAAAAAGATGCTGATTTCAATGCTGGATTTTAAATTTTTCATTTATACATTCAATTTTTTTTTAATTTTTCTGTCTAATTTTTGTCAAGAATAAAGGATGAAGACTAACCATGTGTTTGGCATGTAATGAAGCTTAGCTGAAGTTCGATCAGGAAGACTATTCACCTCGTTTTCATGCTTCCAATTTAATTAGCTGACTGAGGGCGTTCATTCTCTCTGTTAAACCAATCAGATTTTGCCACAATCACTGTAAGCCAATCATCTCCTCTCCCAAACCTTAAAATGGTTCCTTTTTCTGTAGCTGTCAGCTGTCATTTCAGTCTCAGTCCAATGTGATCCTCCTCCACCTCATTCACCTCCAGTTTTCACATCCAGTGCCCATGGGTCCTTCAACTGAGCTCATCACCAGTCCAGCTGCACATCACACCCACCCTTCCAGATCTTCATTTGCCATTGCTCGTAACTTCTTCACCAGGGGTTATTTTTAAAATAATGACGTCATGATGGGGCCTAATCGTCAAAGACTCTCTCTCATATTTCTTCAACTTTTCTGTCAAATAAATTAATTTAATTACTGTTTAAGCCTCCTTTTCAGCCGAAAGCCTTGAAGATTAAAATTAACAAACACCTGAATCCGCTGGTTAATGCTAATGCCAACGCTAAAGGATTAAGGCTTTTATTTTTATTGTTACCAGAGTGGGGGGAAAAATATGTATCCCTGCATTCCTATTTAGAGAGGGGGCTTAGGGGGCTTGAGTTTTACCCAGCATTCATCGAATGATGGCACTGAAACCTCTTAAAGAAGTTGCCAGTCGAGCGGCTAACTCACTCACACACACAAACACATTCTCACTCACATTCACACCTACAAGTAATTTGGGTCTGCAGCTCACATGGTCAGCTTGTGTTTGGGCTGTGAAAGAAAACTGAAGCACCCCGAGGAAGCAGGAACATGGGGAGGCCATGAAAACTTCACACAGAAATGAAAAGGGCAGAGATTCAATTTAACCGAGGACTGTTTTGCTGTGAGAAGACTGCAACTGTGCTGCGAGCGAGTTTTCATCTTTGCAGCAGGATTTTGGCAGTGCTAAAAAAAATATTTAATCTTCATTTTAAAATCATGCAATATAGTCGCAGAACAGGACTCTGACTGGCCTTTACAATACTTTACTCACTGTCTCAAGTGTTATCAGACCACTTTGCTTTCTGTTCCCACAATTCAAAGGAAATGGTGTAGGATACTTTAACCCTCAGGGTACATTGTACTGTAAACACATGTGGGAACAGAATGTATAAGACTGAACCCCGCTAACTTGTTTCAAATTTAGGTTAAAATGCTTTCATGGTCTTCACTTAACACTTTCTTTGAAAGGGCATGAACAAGACTACATTA
>JAJHUR010119682.1:0-14799 GCA_027495735.1 Lutjanus campechanus
CAAAAGACGATTCTCCTTCATTTTCCTAACAGCCGACACAGCTGGACTGTGGACTCTCACTTCGTTATCATTATTGTTGTTCTTATTGTTCTCGTTCTTGGGGTGGACGGCCCTTTAGTCCAGCAGCTCTCACTTCATTTTTATTTCAAAGGGAGGTTCTGAAGGAACCAGAATGTCTCTGGACGCAGTCAGCTTCACCTGCAGCCAGTGAGGCCGATGAAACGTGACGTAGCTCCGAGTGTCACATGCAACTTTGGTCAGTGCCTGAAAAAACAGCAGCCTGGTGACAAACTTTGTCAAATTAGAGTCAAACTGCAGGAAATGTTTCTGAAAACATGTGAGGTGAGAAAAAGTCACAGAATCTGGATCCATATCTGACACTTTGAGTTTGGTGACTCCAAACATCTGCCAGCGACGGCATCAAATCAGCTCCATATTAAATAAACAGTTATGATTGGCCCAACAATATCCAGGACGGGTGGAAATCTGTCTGAACGGGAAGGAGGCCAGACGGAGTCTCCGTGCAGGCAGGACACGATGATCATTCATTCATTCATCCTCAGATTTTCCAAAGACACCAAATATGTCAGGCTGAATTTGAGGAATGCACTGAAAGTGATGCACAAGACATCTGGATGGAAAGATGCAAAATGCATTTTAATAAACTTTAAATAAATGTTTATAGAAGCTGAGAAGCTCGGAGATTCGTCTGTAAAGCGACCGGCGGGTCAGAAGCTGTGTGGCTGTGAGTGAACAGGCTCAACCAGCCGTGTGGAAGCTGCTGCTCTGCTCAGGCAGCCGAAAGAAAACTGGGCTGGATTAACTCTGAAATTAGACAAGTGTTAATCTGCTGAATGAGCTAAATCCATCAGCCGACAGGAAGCTGCTGCTGCTGCTGCTGCTGGAAGTGGGTCGAACGATTCCAGCAACCCAGTTAGTCTGAACCTCAAACCAGTCTGAAGGAGTCCAGTCTGCTGCGGAGCGTTCAACCCTCTGCAGCTTCAACCTGTATTTTTACTTCATTTAACTTTTATTCAACCAGACAAGTCAGTAAGAACAAACTCCTGTCTCCTGTCTCATGGAAAATTAAGAGAAAATGGGAAAGTACAGAAATATTTTAGAGCTCAGGGGACATGAAAAGAAAGAGGAAACTGACAAAGGAAAGCAGATATCAAAATAACATGGATATTGTGAAATGTCAAACCGAAAAGTGAAACTTAAAAGACTGAAATTCAATAAAACAAAAGCTTTAAATGTGAAAGCTGAAATCAAAATGTGTAAAATAATACTTAATCTACCGATTTCTCCTTTAATTTGAACTTTAAACTTAAATCTAAAATCTCGTCATCAAGTAGAGGCGCTGCCCTCGTTTTGTTCTCCTGTTCTTGTGGGTTCTGAGTCTGTGACTCTGTGTGTCGCCCCCTGCAGGCCATCCAGGACATTACTCGGAACAGAGACATCGACCCCGAGGAAATCGTCTCGCTCATATTCGAGAGGATCGACGTGAAGGGAGAAGGTAAAGAACAACCTGCAGCCGATGAGGACACTACAGCTATACTAATGCTGATGCTAATGCTAACTGTTCCGCTACGACCATTATTACCCGTACAGACGGTCGTACAGCTAAAGGCTGACAGAGCACCAAAACTCAAACCACAAACCACTCTCAAATCCACTGACAGGTCTCTTAAAATGTCACCTGCTCATGTAATAACATGCTAAAGTCACACCTGCGGGGATTGTTAGCTTCTCAGCATGCTAACAAGCTAAATAGATAGATGCTATATATGGCTAACAAGCTAACAAATGAACAGTTTCAGTTAAAGGTGAAGGTGATGGCATCTTTTAATTTTAGAAGTGCTGTTGCCTGAAATGAATGCCCATGCGAGCTGAGATGTCCTAAAAAGGCCACCGTACAGGATAAACTCCTGACAACAGAACCTTTCCTCTGGCGCCACCCACAGGGCACATTTTACATTATTTACACAACTAGTGGTAAGGATTTCAAAAATACAAAAGTCTTCTCTTCAGCTTTTTAATCAATCTGAACAGTTTCTAATCAACATTACAGCCCCATGAGGCTAATGCTATCATTAGCTTAGCATCAGCCTTTCATATAGTTTTGTTGAGTACAGTTTAAAAATGTTGAACTGAACTGAGACAGCTGATGAAATGCAGAATCCAGATGTTCCAGTTCTTTACTAAAACAAAAAACTACAGAGGAAACGTCAGTCAGCCTCAACGGACGCTTTGTGTCACTAAACCCTCAAAACCATGTTTCTGGGCCTCCCAGAAACTTAGATGAGGTGAAAACTGGACTCACATGGAAACAGTCTACAGGAATGGGCTGCACCAGCTGGTCTTTACTCAGACTGGTTCTAGTCTTACATATCCAGACGTCGGTGCTTTGCCGGCACTGGAGAAAGTTCTGGCTCCACACATGAACTTTCTGGGAAAAAACACTCGGGCTCGTTTGCATTTCTTTAAACTGATCACAGTCATCTTGGGCGTTGTTGAGTCCAGGATGCAGTGATCGTGTTTCTCAGAATAGTGCCAGGGAACATTTATTTTCATTGATCATTTATGCTGAGGTAATTAAAACGGCTAAAAAACAGCAAAAGAAAAGGTAACAGCTGCCAGCTTGTTTACGTTTGTACATTAGGGGAACTTGGCATTTTCAGCGGTTGCTCACACGGAGGGTGCCGTTCTTAATCATAACAGCTGGGAATTTGAAAACATGCAGATCGCAGAGGGAGGAGAATGCAGACTGAAATAACTGCAAAGATCACTGCCCAGTCTTGGGAACGTATGTTTATGTAAATGGTCATGAGACTGGGGCTGTTGCCTCGCAGTGAGCGAATCTCCCACTGCTTTGTTGATCTGTAGGGAATCATTTCTAATTTGCATCGACGTTATGAAGCATCAAAGAAAGAGACGAGGCAGTGTCATGGACACTGAGATAAAAGAACCTGCACAAGAAAAAAAAAGAAGGAGCAGTCAACCTGGAGAGAAAGACTGGGGGCATAAATGATTGTTGGGACTCGGGCAGCGTTCGGACGTCCTCCAGGGCAACGCAAAGAAACGGCCCAGAGTTTGTCTTTACATCTGGTCCTGAAGAGGTGGAAGATATATGTCCATGTCTTAGCGAGAGGAAAGCTTAAATCGTGCAGCCGGTGTAACTGTCAGGTCAGATTGAGAAGTCCAGGCCGACCCTGTTGATGCAACCAGCACAAGGGTTTTAAATGTTGTTGTATAAATGTTTTTAACTTTTGCTGTATTGTTTTTGTGTCCAGGACCGAGTGGATTATCCTGGTAAAGTAAAATAAAAGTATACTATATTCACCTCTAAACTGTCTGTTGACCTTTGACCCCTCAGGTGAGATGACCCTGGAGGAGTTCATTGAGGGAGCCAAAGACCACGATGACATCATGGACATGCTGAAGAAGATGATGGATCTGACGCCGGTGCTAGTCATCATCGTAGAGGGCCGAGCAGCAGCATGAGAGCACAGAGCGCAACAAAGACTTTATTATCATAGTTAAATATTTAATTCTTATATTATTAATCACCCCTCACCCTCTTCAAAAAAAGAGAAAAGACTTGTTCTGAGGCAGTGGGAAATAACGGACGCTGAAAATGTTAAACTTTGTGATGGACTGTGATTGGCCGTCCAGCCTCTGAGCGTCCAGACGTTCTTCCCCTCCTCGTCTCCGGGTTTCAGGTTGAAGGACAAACTCTTTTTTTTTTGACAAAGATATCTGAAGACTTTGGTGATTCTGTTTTCCAGCCACCGCCACCTTGATCCTTCAGGACTCCAACAAGATCCACCGCTTCAGACTTCAAACCCACAGAACTTCAACTTCAGCGATGAGTCTCATTTGCACGTCAGGGCTGAGTGTCGAACCTCAACACCTTTTGGTACCTGATGAATCGTGTCTGAAGCTCAGAGTATCCAAACTGCTCAAAGTACCAGAAGTTGTCATTGAATGTTTCTTCTTCTTCTTTAGTTATTCTTTGATCAGACAGAACCTGATTTCATTGAAACTTTTGCCAATTTCAGACAAAGTTTTTGCGCGGCTGTTTCTGTTTAGACGTGAAATACGTAAGAATTGGCCACCTGTTGAGTCCATACTCCAAACAGATAGTGGAAGTAACGGCTAACTGTAGCTGCCGCTGGGAGTGAGCTCAGTTAGCCATGAAGCTAGCGGTTGGGAGTGTTACGGGAGCTTTGGACAGCCGGGAGGAGAAGGTTTTCAGAAAAGGAAAAAGGCTCTGGTTCTTGAACTGGTTCCATTCAAGATTCTTGGAACCTTGGTGCTATCTAGTGAACCAGCCTACATTCCCACCAGTTTTAAGCGGATCCATCGTCAAGGATCATCATCAATAGAGGGTTTTTGCACAATGCATGAAGGCCTGTAGAATATGACACGCCCCCCTGAGATTCCACATGTTGACCGGCAAACACTGCCGGACCAGGACTGAACACTCTGAGACCAGTGGAGGCCAGTTTGACAACAGGGAACACAGTGGAGGGGATTTACAGCGGCTCCGACCAGGACTCAGACTGACAGACAGGAACCGGAGAGACACGAAGCAGGGAGGAGCAAGACCGGCAACATCTAACTTCAACCAAACCAGAGTTAGTGACTGTTAGAACAGTCTGATGACAGAGAACACAGTACCGAGAGATTGGCAGGTTCAGCCTGGGACGGGAGAAGCACAAAGCAGGAGCGGAACAGGTTGGACGTCGGGGGCATGAGTCAGGGCCCACCTCCTGAGGCCTGAGCGGAGGTTACAGCAGGGTCCGACCCGGGCTACCAGGAACCAAACCCAGCAAGAAAACCACCTGGATGTTGTTGGACTGAGGCAACTATCGCCTCTCGAGTTACAAAATGATATTACGAGACAGGACGGTCCGGGGCTAGCTGGTTAGCATGCTAATCTCAATAGATCTCTCTGCATAGACGTCTTTGACACAACGTCAAAAGCGCTAATTCTTCACATTCTATTTTAGCTCACATTTTAATGTTTTAAACTAAAATTGTGAACTTAGCTTTAAAGAAAACCAAAGGTTTTGTAGAGAAACATGTTTATATTATTCAAATGGTGTCAGCACCCAGTCCTGAATCTTCAGGGCTCCATTTTGGGCGAAATTTGTCTGAAATGAAGCAAAAGACCTCTGGAATATTTTGCAGCCATAAAAGCTGCAGAGCCGCGGGTTTGAATTTTTATTTTCTGCTTTACTCAAAATTCAAGGCTCGTGAGATTCAATGAAGAAAGTAAAGATGGTTTCAGTAAACATCTTCCAGCATTTAGTCTGAACATAATTCAATATTATCTGCACATTATTAATTATGATCTCATCTGATCTGATCTGTTTCTGCTGTTGAAATGAATGAACGAGCAAACTGAACCAAAAACTAACTAAATTAGTTATTGAAATTTTGTTTTTATTTTTTACAATCATTTTGATCATCAAGTCATCTGCTGATTATTTTTACATTTAACTGATCAATCGTCTCGTCTGAAACTGTTGGACATTTTTCTTCAGATGTCTCGTTTTGTCCAACAGTCACATTCAGTTTACAGAAAAATAACATCCTCACAAAACAGCTGATTAATTTTTTTAAAGATTATTTTTATTATCAATTCATCTGTCGATCGTTTTCTCCACTAATTGATTGGCTGTTTGGACCATAAAATATCGGAAAATGTTGAATTTTGATTTTTTTTTTAACTCAAAATGATTAATCGATTAATGAATCCCGTCACGAACATGTCGATTTGAAAATAGGTCCAAACGTTTGGAGCATTTGGAGCAACACATGCTGCCATCCACATGTCTGAGCTATTTTTCAAACTGACCTATTATTGTTTCCTGTGACGATTATTTTCAGTATTGATTAATCTGTCGGTCATTTTCTCAGTTAATCAATCAGCTGTTTGATCCATAAAATGACGTCTTCAAATCTTGTTTTGTCCTCAACTCAAAGATCTTCAGTTTCCTGTCAGAGAGTAAAGAAACCACTGAACACTGTGGGGTCAGAGGTCGGTGAGGCTCTCTCTCTTGCGAGCAGCAGAGCATGCTGGGAGTCTTGTCCTGCACTGAGCTGGTCTTTGCTCTGAAGCTGCTGATCCTCTTAATGCTGTAAAAGGTTCAGTGTCCTGAGCCGTAATGGAGCAGATTTACAGGTTTGTTCCTCTGCAGGACGGAGCTCAGCAGCCGCCCGCAGAGAAAAACGTCGACTCAAAGGCTCGAAAAATGTCCCGAATTTAACACAAAGACAGACTCAAACTGTCAAACTGACTTTTATAAAACTCTGTTCAAGTCCAGTGAATCTACTTTGTCTTTCTGGCTTCCAGCACAGAGCAGAGTCGAGTATTCAAGGACAACATAATCCTCGATAACCTGATCATCAGCTCCTCTGGCACCAGGCCAGGCCACAGATCCACCCAGGTCGACCCAGGTCGACCCGGGTCACCAGGGCACCTGTCCAACTAAAGAGAGCTTTCCTGGAATTCATTAGGGTTTAGTTTACGGCTGCACGCTTTAATCGACATTTCATCGAAACGCAAAATGGCTTTCTGCAAACTTCAAACATGTTTTTCAATCAAAATAAGAATAAAGACACAGAAATGATCATTACCTCTGATATCACAGATGGAATATCAGTCAAAATAATCACAGTTAGATATTTTGTTCTGTTTAACTTCAGGTTTCCTCTGAAAACTTTTAAAGCTGCTGCGACGACGTTTGGATGTAATAACATGTGAACACTTATTCTACTGTGTTAGCTGTCAGTTTGTGTGACTGGTCTCTTATTTTGAAGTTCACAGGAAACTACTGAATGTGATGTGAGTGCGGTAACCTTTTTACTTTTATACGATGATGATGATGATGTGTGAGACAAGATCAGGACGGCGCAGTGGGGAGTGATGATGAAGTCAGAGTCGAGGAGAAGAGGCCGTTTTGTCCTTAAAGCTGCTGGCTGATAGTCGTACAGGTTAGCATCGATGCTAACGCTTCTTCTTATAGAGCAACAGGGATTCTTACAGTCAAATCCAGTCCTGTAGAAACTGTCACTTCATTTTAACCAATCATGTTTTGTGTTGCCTTATCAATAAAAAAAGTTTTTAAACTAATGTTGTGTCTTTTATTTCAACTTTTCAATAAAATGATGATGATTTATTTTTTAAATGATTATTGAAGAGTCAGCCACAGTAAACAACAACAACACACGCAAACAGGATAAATTAATATTTATCTTTATTTAAAAATATAGAAAAACAAACAAATGTCTTCCATCGTTCAGCTCTTTCTTGGTCCTCGTGTTTTATTAAAAACAGGAAGTAGATCTTCACGTTTCAGGTGAAACCACACACACGACATTTAGTTACTACAACTGACCCTTCACTAAGCCCCGCCCACAACCAGCAACTGTCCAATCAAAGCTTAGCAACCGTAACTAGGGCTGTCAAACTTTCCATTTCTCTCCATGTTGAAGGTGAGCAGGAGACTCTGAGAACATTAACAACATTAACAACTGATGAATTCAGCCATCGAGTCTGTAAACATTCATGATGTCCGTGATGTCATGTTGATGACATCACGGTGACATCATCAGGGGTCATTTAAGACGTTAAGATGTGGAGACAACTGTGACTCGTAACTCGACGTGGTAAAATGTGTTGTGCACTAAAACTGGTTTTATTTTGGAAACTTTCAGAGTGAACTTGTTTTTGTCTCATTGATCACAGTTATTGATCACAGTTATTGATCACAGTTATTGATCACGGTGCAACCTGACAGGGTTCAGTTCAGACCGACATGACATCAGAGCGATCACACCGATTCTGAATCAAACACTGACGTTTCCTGTTGATGTCAAAAACATTTTCTGCTCCCTGACGTCACTGCGGCGGCTGAAAGTGTCAGAATGTGATGTCATCTGATCTGTGATTGGCCAGTATCCCAAAACAAAAACAAGAAGAAGAAGAAGAAACAAACTATAAAACTAAAATGAAGT
Source organism: Lutjanus campechanus (assembly GCA_027495735.1). Classification (NCBI taxonomy): domain Eukaryota; kingdom Metazoa; phylum Chordata; class Actinopteri; order Lutjaniformes; family Lutjanidae; genus Lutjanus; species Lutjanus campechanus. The sequence continues at coordinate 8,029 of JAJHUR010119682.1, forward strand.
CAGAAACACACAGAACATGTTCACCTGTCAGTCTGCACAGAGAGCAGTCAGAGTCTGAGTGTACAGGTGTGTGACCTGTCAGGTTCAGGTGTGTCGGGGATCTAACCTGTGACCTGTCAGGTTCAGGTGTGTCGGGGATCTAACCTGTGACCTGTCAGGTACAGGTGTGTCGGGGATCTAACCTGTGACCTGTCAGGTACAGGACGGTGCGTCTCACAGTTGTTTGGGCTTCTCCTCGCGCTCCCTCAGCAGGCTGATGTACAGACGCAGGAAGGAGTAAGTGACGCCCAGGGAGCAGTACACCGAGGTCACCAGCAGGGGGAGGAAGGGCAGCTTCTGTTGCCATGGAGACAGAGGGAAGACGATCTCACAGGCGATCGCCACGGCGACCAGTCCCAGCAGGTAGACGACCTCCAGAGGATGGAGCAGAGAGCCCTGACCACTGAGAGGAGAGAGGCAGTAATCTGATTACTTTAAGGGTAGAAAATGGACCCCTACAGTGTCCTGGTGACTCTGCAAAGCACTCTGGGTATTGAAGTCTTTATTACTGACACAAAACAGCACAAGTTATCACGACATTTTAATCTGAATCTCATGAGATGTCAGAAATTGTTATTCTGTCTTTACTATGGTCAACAAATCTCTGTCTGACTTCCTGTTTGTGGCTCTCAGCTCATTTGTTCGTTCCTGCTGAAGACGTTCATCTTTTAAAAACGCCTCAAATGGTCCGGATCATTTTAGTTTGCTTGCTTGCTAAGATTATAACTAGCTAAATACTACCTGCGCAGATATGTTAGCTGTTAGCTTGCCTTTACAAGCTAACATGATCCATGATAGTAACTTCTGTATGAAGACAAACTGTGTGTCCTGAGCAAAGCAGAGTGAGCAACTCGCTAACTGTAACTTAAGCTAAGCTAATGTTAGCCAGCTTGCTGTGGCCTGGCTGCAGGGCGTGTAGAAAGTACATTACAGACAGTAACGTTATTCTGAATATGATTGTAGTTTTCTTTTCTTCCAGCATTCAGAGTTTATTTCAGTCTCGTGTGCGTCACATCGGTGTTGTGGTCGATGTTCCAGGATGATGCTGTTCGACTGATTAAAGGATGACGTGGAAAACTTTTTCTTAGGTTTTACATTAAGACAATAAAAAGTGTTTGCTTACCTGTGAAGTTTCCTCAGAGCAGTGAAAGAGTAGATCACAAACATCAGCATCAAAACCACTTTGATGGGAAACTCTGTAAAACACAGAAAAACACAGACTCACTTTGTTACGTTCAGGTTCAAACACACAGATCAGGTGGCAGCTCCTGAGGTCAGGTGTGTAAACGCACCCTGGACGTGAATTTAAGCTCTAAAAACAACCAACCTGTGACTGAAAGGAGTCAAAGACAGTGAGGACACTGAAAGAGCCAAGAAGGATTTCTTAAAACCTTAAATTTAGCTACGAGCTGACGGTTCCTCTGAATCTGAATAAATAACTTAGATTTCACAACAGAAATAAAATATAAACCAGCCTGATATCTAACAGACATGTTTCTGTCCTCCTCAGGTCAAACCTCTGTCCTGTCCTGTCTGTCTCTGTCTGGAGTTTACCTGCGGGGGTGAAGATCAGCGGGAACAATGAGTAATGACCTGTGGTGGTCAGAACCAGGAAGATCCCAGCATCCTCTCTGCTCTCCACCGCCAGGATGCTGCAGGAAGAAAGACAGACAGAGATAACTTCAGATGTTCCAACGGGGAACACGAGGTTCTTCACTGCGATCTAGTGTGTTTGTTTACGTGAACACACTGTGGTACGAGTGAACGTGACACTGACCTGAGAGGCAGGATGGCGATGAGGACGGCTTTCTCGTGGACGTGCCAGCCGAACATGAAGGAGCCCAGAGCGCAGAGCAGCAGGCAGCGCAGGAAACCCCGAGCACCACGAGGACGCCGCCAGATGGACGCCACCGCCGGCTTCAGAGACGCAGAGTCAGAGGACAGAAGAGACAGTTAGACAGGTGTCTTTACTGCAGCCTACAGGTATCCATTCATAAAAACACCTTGATGGGGACGTCCAAATTTAAAAAGTCTGTTGTGACTCACCAGGATGGACAGCAGAGTGCAGACGAGTGTGACGGAGGGAGAGACGGAGGGCAGGACCGAGTGCTGAAACTCCTGAACCAACCCGCCTGTCATGGAGGCTCGAGGAAGCTCCGCCTCCTCCAGCAGCCTCAGACGAACACCTGAACAGGTGGACGGATCACAGACAGGTGAGGAGTTTTAGATTTGCTCCTCAGCTTCAATCATTCAGCAATGATCAGAGAAGAACATTAAATAAATTGATCAGAAGGTGCTTGTGAGGAGGCGGAGTCTCACCGAGCACCGCCAGGCCTTTGTCCAGCACGTTGTAGAGGGCCCAGATGTTGGGGGCCCAGTAGGCGTGACAGAGGCCCCGCTTAAAGGGGAAGAGACGGGACAGGACCTGAGGGAGCTGACCCTGAAATAAACAAACACAAATTCATCTGCTTTCAGAAACTTCAGCGTCTGTAACTCTACTTTGAGAGTTGATTAAGTCAGTTTTTGTCTTCCCACAATCCTTTGCAACACTTCTGCACACACCGTGTGTCCCAGCTAAACACTGCACACTCATGTCAGCGTGTTATTCTGAGGTTTTCAGTTGTTAAAGTGTTGGTGTTCAGCGACTCTTGTACTTGTACAGGTGCATGAAATATGAACATGCACACAAAAAGTGATACCCAACTGCAGGCTGTGAAATTATGTGTGAACATCATTTTACAAGCTCAAAATCTTTATGACCCTGATTTGTCTCCTTAAAGACTCACCATGGCGATGAAGGGGCCGAAGGACAGAGCGCAGACGGAGACCACGATGCTGCCGAGAGCGAGCAGACGGAGCGGACTGAAACTCCTCCAGCTGACAGAACCGTCTGCACCAAAAACACTTCACACTGTGACTGAACAGAACTTAAGGACAGAAAAGTTTACATGCTGCTCTGTGTGTGTGTGTGTGTGTGTGTGTGTGTGTCTCTGTGTGTGTGTGTTGTACCTTTGTTGTCCTGAGTGAAGCAGTAACTCCTCAGCAGGTAGATACCGTAGGCCGGAGCCACGTACAGGTAAATGTGCTTCAGGTTGAGTAGGATGGCGAACAGCAGCGCCCCCTGCAGGTGCTGCGACTGTTCAACACAAACAACATTTTTAAGTCATAATAAATGTATATATCAAGTGAGATCAACCTTTATTGACACAGCTGTTTCTGTGCGACACCGCTCGGCCTCATTAACAGCGAGCGGTCGGTCGGTCGGTCGGCGCTCTCAGGTTCGTACCTGCAGGTGTTTTGCCACCGACAACAGCAGGAAACCAAACAGGAAGCCGTTATACTGGAAGTGAATATCTGAGGGAGGATGTGAAGGATCCTGAAGGTCACCGACACCAAACAACGATCAAAACTTCACACAACACTGAGACATTAAATCAGATTTTAGATAGATGCAGATTCATTTAATGAAGCAGATTAATGTTTGAAGCTCTCACTGTTTTATGTTTTTCGTTGGGTTTCTTAGTTTGTCCAACTGTTCCTTCCTTTCTTGTGCAAAATTTATTTTAAAGACAAAAAATGTTGAAATTCCCACCACTTTAATGGTGCAGTTTTTAAACGATAAACTGTCGAGCTGTTCTCTCTCAGCTGCTGAAGGATACGGTCGACGACGAGGAGGCCGAAGTTCCAGAGCAGCAGAACAGCCAGGACGAAGGACGGCCGGTTCAAAACGTCCCGAGAGCCTTTCTGCTCCTGAACGCACCTGCAGCACCTGGAGGGAGAGAGAGGACAGGAAACATGGAACTGTTACTGTGTGTTAACGAGTCTTTAGGGACTCAGGTGTGTCTGATGACAGCTGGTTAAACTCTGTGTCCAGACTGTGGACTCACTCTCTGACAGAGAAGATGAAGACCACGTCAGTGAAGACGACCGACAGCCTCTGGAACAGGACCGTCGCCGGACTGTCGTAGTTCAGATTCTCCACCTGCAGCATGTTTCTGTCAAAGTGCTGAGCCACCTGAGACAGACCGAACTCGAACCAGGCGAACAGAGGAGGGTAGTCCAGAGTCCACTCCGACGTGTTCTGCAGGGAGACAAATGTTTTCAGCTAGGGATCAATCTGGAAATCATTTTTGTGATTAATTGATTAGTTGTTTGGTCCATAAAAAGTCAGAAAATGTTGATCAGAGTCCAAGATGACATCTTCAAATGTCTTGTTTTGTCCACAACTCAAAAATATTCAGTTTAGTGTCACAGAGGAGTAAAGAAACCAGAAAATATTCACATTTAAGAAGCTGAAATCAGAGAATTTTGACAACTTTCAACAGGCTCTTCATGCAAACTGGACATGTTGACCTTTTGAGCTAAACAAACCATTACGGTTTAGCTGCAAAATGCAGAGCTGTTCGTCTCAGCTGAGGAGAAGTTGACTCCAGGCGAGGCCGCCGAGGTTAGTCAGGTAGATTTAGGAATAAACACGATGCCACGTGTCACACTGACCTCATAGTACCACCTGGACACAGGCAGACTGTGTGTGATGGCCAACCAGTTCCTGTGAACCTCGAAGTCTGTGGAATGACTGACAGAGAGACAGACAGTAGATTAACAATGGCTCCCCCTGGAGGCAAAGTCACACCAAACCCCATTCAAAAAAACTGCAACTTTAGACTAGACTCATTCTTCAGTACATGTGCAAGAAGTCTGGATTTATGTGACGAAGACCTGCAGATCATTTACTGTTTTTATCAGTGGAGTTTGGTTGGTTTGCAGAGAGTGATATTTATCTTATATAACAGTGGTTTCCTGTCAGAAAGATAAAGTGGTGAAAATATTCTAAATGTAGCGTACACTTAAACTGATATTGATTTTTTAGGTGTCTGAAACACGTGTTGCTGCTGACCCCGTCCACAGAGGGACACTGCTTAGCTTCCTACACTGGTTCTCCTGTGGATAAGTACCACATCTACCCTTTAACCTTCCATGTAATGGAGTCACAGGAGTGTCATAAACAGAATAAGAAAATACATTTGGAAATATAAAACAGCATATATGAAAAATAAAAGTTTATTTATTTCGGTATTATGTTTACTTCTATTAAAGCATATTTATAATAATAAATAAATGCGTATAAAATAAATGAACAAATGAATGTGAAAATGAAATAAAATGCTTATAATTATTATTTTACATTTTATTTGTTCTTTTATTTATTACTCTTCACATTTCGACATGTTTGAAAATGTATTTATTTATTCAATAATTTAAGGCAGAAGTGCCGAAGTAGAATTAATCTTTATGTGATTTTACAGCCCAGGACCACGAAATATCGCGAGAGTTACCATTTTAACCCAAACTATGATCTTTCTATGAACCTAAACAATCGTTTTCTCTCCCTAAACCTGCACAGATGATAACAACACTGCTGTCGCATTATAAAATATGATTAATTTATACAAGCTGCACAATGAAGAAACAACACGCACAAATCTCGCGAGAGACGTTTTTTCTAAATACGACCACAACTCAGCCTCAAAAGGAGCTTCTGATGACAAACGGCGCCATCTTGTGGCTGTTTGTCGACATGAGCGGGAGGTTAATAACACGTCGAGTTAAAGTTACAACAACAAACAATCTGTGTCACCTCATATGAAGTTCATATAACAAACAACTACACACACATTCTGTCCTCCACCAAACCCGCAAAGTCCACCCACGAACTGCAGCTTTAGCGTTCATATTTTATTTAAAGTCTTAAGTCTTTCCTGGCTTGCAACGTTAGATACTCGGTTTGTTAGCATGATGCTAACAGGCAGCTGTTCAATGACCGTAAATCAGCTCAAACTGTCGTCGTGAAGCTGAACGCTCAGTGTAAATAAATCACATCAAATTATTTTCACTCACTAAGCGTTGATAAAGAGACATTTGAGGAAAGAGACTCCCAGAGCCAACACTGGAAACCAGCTCCAACTGTCCACCACGGCCGCCGCCATGACACACACGTCTCTGACGTCTGTAAACAAAACTTTATTGACAGCTGCGGTGCTGACACTGTCGGGACTGAAGTTCTGTTTAAAAAGAAAAACGAACCATCTGCTGACGGACGTTTGTAGTTTATTGTTTTTTTCGTTTTACTGATTTAAGTTCTGGTTAAGAAACAGAAGGATGTCTGAAGGACAGGACAGTGAAGTAACCATTCAGATGTGTTTAATGTCAAATCATAAACTCAGGATTTCTGAACTTCCTTTGTAAAATGAAATAATTCTGTTGTAATTTTGTGGAGTCTTTAAAACTGAGTTTTCTTAGACCGCATCTTTATTATTATTATTATTATTATTATTATTATTATTATTATTATGTTGTTGTTGTTGCTAAACAATAACTCGCCACTAAAATATTAATTATTAGATTGTATTATTAAATTATTATTACAATGAAATTATTATTACTGATGTAATCACATGCAGGCAGCATTTTAATGTTGTAATGACTGAATACACCGTGGAATGTACTCGTGTTGTTTGACTTCGACCACAGTGACGTTGAGAATTCCGTCGGTCCCTGAATGCATCATGAGGACAGCCTGGTCCTGGTTGGACCTCCTAGTCCTGTCAGACAGTTTCCGCTCTGTCAGCTGGCTGTTCTCTCTCTATAAACACTCTGTTACACTCTCAGTAGTTTTACTGTTTTATTAAACTTTATTTAAACTTTTAATCGAAGCAGTTTCCGGGATGAACG
>JAJHUR010119683.1:0-11524 GCA_027495735.1 Lutjanus campechanus
TGTTTATGTGTGTAAATGTGTGTATGCAAATGTTCAACAAGTCCTAATACCTAAAACCTTTTAGACCAAATAGTGGTTTCCCATGTCTTCACCCAACCACGCACCATGACTCCCTCAGATATAAAAAGTCTGTTAATTCCGACTTTCAGTAAACACAGTCCTTATTCTCAAGACCACAAAAGGTTACTTTTCAAGAAAATCTAAACATGGGTTGCCATAAGAGCTTGGAAAACTTAACAGGATACATGACTCAACAATAATTCAGTCACCAAACGTGACCGTAGTTTCAACACAGCCAATAAAGAAGATAAGTAACTTTCAACTAGTGGGCCTTTGCATGCAGCTAAAGTAAGTAATTTACTTGAACTCTGCTTTACATATTATAAAAAAAGAACAAAAAATGCCCACATTTAATGCTGTATGTGAGGAAGCATCAGCTCCCAAACTATTTGCTAAACCGTTTTTTGTTAAGAAAGGTGGGGACACAATTTCTTTGCTGCCTTTATTCAATTTATAGTTTCAATATTAATTGAGAAATGCAAACAACTGTACTCAGCATTAGAAGCACATTTTTCTTAAGAATATATTAAAGTCATGAAGCTCAGCGTAAGTTCAGTCAGGAAGACCTTCTTACGCTGTCATTCAGAATTTCCTTCACTCTCTCACTCCTCCTACTCTCTCTAATCAGCTGGTCGTGGGCGTTCACCTTCCTCTCTACTGTCCAATCAGACTTTGCCACGGTCTCGTTGCCAGTCAATTGCCGCCACTGTCAAACTTTAAATCTCTGCTGTCTTTGCTCCATCAGTGCCATACAGACAATGCGCAACCCTCCTCCACCCCTTTCTCCTCCAGTCTTCAGACCCAGGCAGCCAGAGTCATCACCTCATCCCTTCCCCATGCCATCATCAGGTCCAGGCAGCAAGAGTCAAGAATCTCCTCACCACCTAGCCTCTGCATCATCATCATCCCATCACCACCACCACCAGTGTCTAGACCCCGGGGGGATTTCCTCTAACTCCTGCTCATCACCCCCTATTTATATATGTCCATATTCTATTCGCTGCAATGGGGTCTAACCGCCAAAGACTTCTGTGTGATTCATGCACGTGCAATAAACAATTCATCTTACTCAGAGTCTCTCCTGATTGAAATGCTGTAACCAAAGCCATAACCTGTCAGAGTTGAAGTCCTTTGTGGAGGCCATCTTGTGCTGGTGTTTAAAGAGGAAGCACACCTGAACAATAGCCCTTTAATGTGCGGTATGAGTAGGCGGATTCTCAGATTTGATTGGTCCAAGGCTGAGTGATAAAATGACAGCTAATATACAGTACTAAATACTGTGTGATGCTCAAATGATTTGCTTACTTTTAATGTATGGTATTGATGATAACACACTGAAGAATGAACTGAGGCTTTGTTAGTATGAGCAAGCTCAGAAAAACAATGTATATTTGTTGTTAATCTTGTCAATCCTCCTTCCTGCAGTGCTGACCTGATAGGCCAGTTTGAACTGGCAAGGCGGGCTCTCATGCTATATATGTGAGAGCAATGATAAAGAGACTGGACCGGTTTAAGAAAAGCAGCATGAGATTTGTTTGAAGGTGAGTTATGAAAGCAAAAATGTATTGCTAAATATTTTGTTATATTTTAAATATATGTTTGTTTCTAGAGACTGACAACAAAAGTCTGCTGAATTTGTTCAGCATAACTTCCTGCCCGTGTGTTTTTGTCCTCTTCAAGTCTCACCATGCTTCCCTGCACATCACCTTGCAACACTGCAACTAACCCCAGTTACCATGTGATTTCCAGGAATTCATGTTGTAACTTCCTTGTATTGATCTGTAGTTTAAATACTTACCAGTAAATACCTACTACATGTAGTTCGTAAATATAATTAAAGTGAAAGAAAAGAAGGCGAACAAGGGACTATTAATTGGGGATTAAGAGTATTCCTGATTTAAGGAACTTAAGGTTAAGTTCCTCATATACTGGTTCCTACTAGGAGTTAAATATAGGCAGCAGAAGAAAAGAGTACACACAATAAATAGGGCATTATAAAAAAATGTTTTTAAACCATGAAGTATGTACTGTTCTCCCAGTTTTACTATGTAAATACAGAAGTGTGGACTGGATTATGAAGTGGAACCATTTAGTATTTTGGCAAATTTGTCCATATGGGCTGAGGTATGGTAAGCAGACGTACTTTGCCACTCACATACCAGGACTCCTCACCACCTGTGTGTCAGTGACATGCCTTCTGCTGGCTGGACTATCAGAGAAAGCGCCGCACCATCAGATAACAGGGGTGCTGGAGCGTGCACACTTGTACACAGGTGAGGTGTGTGTGTATCTCAGGTGCAGTGTAGCGTGAAGAGAGCAGAGCAGCACATCAGATGACCCAGATAAGAGGATTATTGGTTTATAAAACATCTCACCTACACAGCTGGGCCGGGATCAAGAGGAGCTCTCTGCAGCCTGCAGTCAGGAGCTCTGGGGGTGATGTGATGGATCGTCAAGCCACTGATCATCTCACCCTGTAATATGTTTATTCACAGCAAACTATTTGTATGACTTCTTGTCATACAGACAGTATCTCTGCTATGTTTGTGTCATGTGCCAGTCACTGTCTTCATAGAATGTACACAAATGAGGGCAGTTAGTGTAAACTGTCGTGAGAGCTGGTAACTGACTGAGGTGCGCAGTTTCCAGTGAAAGGTTGTTGCAACGTCTGACACACACATGAAATGGAGGTGTTGACATGAACCTCATTCACTATCCAGATCTTACTTTAGAGTTTGGCCCATTGAAACAACTGTGGCACATGTGATTTGAGGGGAAACATCAGTACATCAAGAGGTTATGCCACGACACCTGTAACTTTAAAAATCTTTGTTGCACCATCTCCAAGAGACACCAGATTTTTATTTTGCAGGCTTTTTGGGGGGGGATTTTTGCAGCCTTAAAGCAGCTTTGCACCTGGAGGATCTTCAGAATGAAGCAAAATGTTTCTGGGGCTCAAACTCAGTTAAAAGAGTCAGTACAAAATCATAAAATATAAAAGCGAACAGTGCATTGATAAATGTCAATAGTAATGACAAAACGTCATGTGTTCTTTTCAGTACTTATGACATAATAAAAAATATTAATGCAAAAAATAGCAAATAATAAAACATTGGGTCGGTTCATTGAGAAGTACATGTATGATGTTTGCCTTGAAAAATTGATATGATTTCCAGAGAAAGTTACAATGATCGGTCAAATTTGCGGCAAAGCTGCGGTGACTGGACAAAATTGCAAGGTAGTGCAGAATTTACGTGGATTGGTTGAATTTGCATTGATTGTTCCAATCACAGCACTGGAACTTCCTGGAGGGTCTGATCAGAGGTCAGTCGTCTCATGCTGGTCTCATGCTTCATGCTCGTTCAAACTGACTGACCTCATATTTCGATTAGGGATGTGCACAATTAGTCCACTGTATGATTAAACACTGCCACCCTCATAAGTTGGCACCAGAAATACTAGTCAGTTAAACTATTTATCAATATTATATGCTTGTACAATGCCAGTGAACTGCATTAATGCCCTGATGGCCCACCCAACCCCGGATGCTGTCATCAGCAAGTCGGTCAGATGAAAGTTCATAAAAATAGCCCAATTTGGCAGTGTTTTAATCTAGAATATGAAAATAAGGTTGAATATAGGCTGTGCCAGAATAAACCTGTATATAATCGCTTGACTGGAGCAACATGTGACCACATTCAGCACAGACACGGACATTAACTTGCAAGCAGAGCAGCTGCTGTTGCTGCTAGCGCTGCTAACGTTAGCCACACCGTGTGGCAGCTAACGCCAGCTCTGGGTAAACGATGTTGTTTACCTGCAGACTCTGTGATCCTTTTTTGGCCTGAAAAGGTGAAGCATTTAGTGACTTGTTGTCATGTTTTGGAGATTAATGTGCAACGTTGGTATTGCACTGCGCAAAATGGCACACATTTCAGCGGCATTTAAAATACGATTTGGCGATTGTAGACTGTGATTAACGGCTTCAAATGACTCTTAATACACAGTATTGTTTCAGACAGTGTGTAACATGATCAATTAATGTGTCTTCTTACTGTTAAAGTCCTTAATTACAATATGCATGTTTCTTAGCAGTGGATAATTACAAATATATGTATTTTCACACAAATGAGCTGAAGCTTCATACTGAATTGTGTATGTTGACAGCAAACGTAAGGCTTTAGTGTGTGCGTGTGTATGTGTGCAGGACCCTAGGCCGTTCTGTGTGTATGTGTGGTTCTAGTCGTCTGGGATTATTTATCCTTACTGTGGCTTCTCTTGTCATCACTGAAGGCAGCAGAAACCCAGGACGAATAACAAATCGCAGAGACTAACTGGGAACACTCGTGCGGACGGGAGGAAACTTGGTTCCAGTGAGGTTTACGGATCTCACGCCATCACACTCGTTTCAGAATGTTCCCATGAACATCGTTATGCTAATGACCTTCTCAAGGACTTCCTGGTGTCCGTCCAATCACGCAGCTCCATCCATGGTGACAGCAGGTCATGCTGCGGGGAGAAGGAATCACACGGACGCAGATCGATGAACGGGATGTGATGACAAGCTTAATGGGCTCCGAATGTCACACACATGCACAAAAACACCCCGTGAAATAGATATATACACAAACTGCGCGGCTCAAAGTGCATGTGTGGCCCGTAAAAAGGTCATACACTGGGTTTTTAACATATACACACACGCACACAATGTCCTCCAAGTAAAAACATCTTTAAAACTTTAATTTGAGCTCTGCAAACGTTCAGCTCTGCACAGTAGTTTGTTTTTGTCTCTGGGTTGATGTCTCTTTTGCAACATCTGGCTCTGCTGCTTCACAGTCAGACTGAAGCCAGCGTTTGGTTTCCCTGCTGGGTTACATTCACCACGCTCTGGGACCGCGACACGCAAACAGTGTCTTTCATGATACCGTCCCACATCCATCCTTTCATCACTCGTTTTTATCTTTTACTTCGTTCCATTTTCTATACGTCTTTCCTCCCATCTGCTTCTCAGTGCCTGGAAAGCATACTGACACAGCGATATGGTTTCTCTTACAACGTTTATACTCACATCCGTATTGGAAAGCTGGAAGTAAGTTGTAGGTATTTCCCTTATTAAGCGAAAGAGTCGGCTACAGCTGCAGCACTGCCTGCTGTTTCTGAGTCACCTTTCCTAAATATCTCTGCCTGGATGATCTCTGCACAGTGCAATGTTTCAAATCACACTGTGGAAAAAATAGCCTGGTAGGAGAAATAGGTTCCCATGCACCTGAAAGGTATTTTGTTGCTATCTGCTTTTTTTTAGGAACGGTGTCTAATTGAGAATTTTTGGTGTCTACTAATGTCCCAAAAGGACAGATTTTCATAACTCCTGAACCCAACAATATACAAAGACAAATGAACCCACTTTTTCAAACAATATTGACACAAGGAATCAAATGAAAAGGTCAGTGACCTGGTAAATGCTCTTTATTGGTGAAAAACAGGAGAATATCAAATTTTAGGCTTGTAACGGTATACATTTTGTTACTTTGTTTTGCAGTAGTCTCCTGCATTAGCCAAATGAAACTAGTTTACTCTCTTATAATTTGCAAGGTTATACTATGTGGAATAAGAATAAGGTTTGAAATTCTGAGAACATGGCTTTCATTCCACATTCTGTGACTTTAATCCATGTTGTCAAATTGTATGAAAAAGTGGGTTCATTCATCTTTGTGTGTCTGGTTCAGGACTTATGAAAATCTGTGGTTTTCACCATTTGTGTGGACATCAGTTCAAGATGGCTGCCGTACGAACCCATGGCACATTAGGTCACCATCAACAATTCTCCACTAGACATCAGTAGGGTCCTAAAAACACAGGTTAGAAAGCATGCCATTTGGGTAGACTGATGTGTCACACTGCTAAAAGTAAGCTACTCAATGCAGTTGCTGGTGCAGTATGAAGTGACTTTATAACTGAGTCAAATTTGTGGTGTCACCACTGGGATCACTGGAAAGTAGCTGGTTACTTAATTGTTCCGAAGTTTTGATTTTGGAAGTTGGTAGAAAAGGGCAGAAACAGTAAATGCTGAACTAGAACATAAAATAGTGACAGTAACAATTATTATTATTAACAATTATTTTCCCCCCGGCCTGTAGTGCTATTTGTCCATCTAAATTGTTTTGGTGTGAGCTGCTGAGTTTTGGCTGACAACTTTCTTTCTTTCTGCAGTAGAATCTACTGCAACAATCTACTTTTCCACTAGAAAGAAAGTAGAAACTGCTCACAGCAAGATCTGTGGATTATCTTGAGTAACCAGGTTATGATCTTTGGAAAGAAACACTGGAGAGAAGCCAGACATCTCTACAGCTGATATCTCCAAAACTCTGCAACACAAAAAAAAAATCTCAATGGATAAATATCTCCACAGGCCAGACAGAAAATGTGTATTTTTGAATTTGTGGTGAACTGTCCCTTTAAACTGGTATTGACTTTATTTAGATTGGAGGCTAAAATATGTTTTGCTGCTGCCACACTAATACATTGCTTAGCTTCCATCACCGGGACACCTGTCTGCTTCTCCAAAGATGGGGGCCTGTCAACGACCATCTACTGTAGGTAATACGCTGACCAGAACCTCGTACAGCCCCACTTCGAAAAAATCCGGACTATCCCTTTAAAATAAAGTCATGAAGTGCAGGCGATACATTGAGGACAGCTGAAACATCGCAGAGGCGGTTTGGAGGGAAAATTTGATGCCTGCTTGCTGATTATTCATCACGGAGCAGCCTCTATTTGCTTTTTTAAATCCAGAATAGCTCAACATTCCTGCATAATCCATCACGGGACGTGAGCGCTCGCTGCTCCCAAACATCTTTATTAGCATACAGACCCGTCTCCTGAACTCCGCTCCCCCTCGTCTCCTCACTCCTGCTCTTCAGCCTGGAATGCCTTATCTCTTTTACATAGCGCTAATAAAACTGACTCTAAGTGTGTGTGTGTGTGTGTGTGTGTATGTGTAAGGAATAATAAGAGTGGCGTGTGTGTGGCGTAGGGCCCATTGCCTCTTTAGGGCAGGATATTAGAGAGGTCTGGAACACCTCAAAAAGTATTAGCACCGCGGGAGCTGGAGGCAGCAGTTTGTTTGAACAATGAGCGAGAGGCAGATATAGATAGAGAGAGGTGTGTGCTCGGGTTTTCTTACTTTACAAATCCCCAACCCTCTTCTTTTTCTTTCCTTTCACCTTCCTTTTTTATATTCCCTTGATTTTTAAAAAAAAATCTTCTTTCCCTTCTCTCTCTTCTCTTCAGTTCTTGTCTCCTCTTCCTCCTTTCTTCTCTCCTTGTTCTGTCACTTCCTCCTCTCCACAACTCCTCATCCTCATACCTAACTAACATAATAAGTGAATTGCCGGTGACTCCCAAAAATACATTCAAGACCGTTGAAGAGTCAGGTGACATAAAACTTGTGGTTAATGACGTGAAACGAGCACAGTTTGGTTAGATTTAGGAAAAGATTAAGGTTTGGGCTAAAATAAGTACGTTACGTTATGTTTGTTATGAGTTTGCAGCACGACAGAAATGTCAATAATCACCCAGTTAAATTTAAATGATTGTTCAGATTTTCCCTGACAATGTAAAAAGCTGTTTTTCAGTTTTATCAACTGTCATTTTGTGCTTCTTTCTTTTTCTGTATTCCTTCAGGCACCATTCAGGCATCAGTACCATTTTACAAGTATTGTTTTAGCACTGCTATTATTATCCCATCCTTCCCTCCTCTCCTCTGCCCCCTTATTTCATCTGCCCCCTCCCCCATCCAACTTTCTCTTCTTCTCCTTCAGATCAGATTTCTCAGAATTTCCTCCAGGATTAATAATCTTATCCTCTCTTATCTTATCTTACTCTCCTGTCTTATTTACTTCCCGCTCCTTGTTCTGCTCTTTCGACTTCTTTCCACCCCCTCGCTCCTCCTGCTCCTCATTCCTTCATTGTCTCCTCTTTCCTCATCCTCTTTTTATTTTCTCTGTTTTCCTCTTCTCCCCTTTCCTTCTTCTTTCCCCCTCTGCCTTTTCTCCTTTTGTCTCCCCTCGTCCTGTTCTTCCCTCCGTTCACAATTTATTTCCTCTGCTTTTTCTTCTTGTTCCACATTTTCCTCCCTTCAATCTCACCGTCTCTGTATTTTCCCCTCATCTTGTCCTGTCTTTTCCTCATTTCCTCTTTTCCTCTTTTCTTTCCTCTAATTTCCTGTTGTCTTCATCTTCTCCCCTTCCCTCTCATCCCCGGTCCTTGCTCTTGTTCCATCTTCTTTTGTCATGCCCTTTCATCTTCCCTTCTTTGTTTTCCTCCATTCTCCTGCATGTCCCCGTTTTTCCTTTTTTGTCTTCTCCTCTCCTGTTATTTTATCTTCTCTCGCCTCATCCCCTCTTCTTTCCTCTCCTCTCGTCCCGTCACTTCCTCCTGACTCTTCCTCTCCTGTGGAATGCCGTGTTGTTTTGTTTCGACCTGTTCATCAGTGTGATGGATGGAAACACATTCCCCAGTTGTCAGCCAACACTCTCTGTCTCACCTCTTCTCCCGTCGCTTTATCACAGCCAGTCATCTTCAACAAGGCCTCTCAGGCAGCCAAGACTTACCTCCTCTCTGGCAGGACAAGTCAAATCCGTTAAAAATACTAAGAGACGTTTCATTTTGGTAGTTATCAACAGACCTGATTGGGGTTATGTTTGTTTGCTGACATACAGGACGGGGCTCATATTGTGGTATCAGTAACTTGAATCAATGACTTTGAATGGTTCTTAAAAAAAACATTACTGGAATTCGTACGAGGCTAAGGTTACAGTAACTTTGTCTCCCTTAGGAAAAATTTATCTCAGATCAAGGGAAAATGCTGCATGAAACCAGACATTAAAGTAAAAGGCCTTGCTGTATAAGGGGTAAGGAGACTTTTTCTTCTATGCTACTGATGCTGCAGGTTCCTGCAACCCGCCCACTATGGGTCACTGCCTAACAATAAATGTATTTGGGTCATAATGTGCTGCTAGCACAGATTGTTTGGGTTTAAAGAAGTGCCTTATGTACGTCATGAGACGTAGGTTTAGTGAAGAAAGACGCAGGATGACAAAAGTCACATCATGTGCTGCAAAATAATTTTTCACACCAGACACAAACCCCACATCTCATACAGCCACTCGTGCGTCTGTATGAGTTGCAGATGTGTGTGACAAAATATTGTTTTTTGACAAGCTGAGAACGAGAACGGGGCGTTACACCTCTAGCATGTGTATGTAAGCATGTGCACAGCTCCACGGTCAAAGCTATGGTTACCATGCAACGTCTGGGTAAACTTTCAAAATAAAAGCACAAAAACGACATGGTTAGGTTTAGGAAAAGATCATGGCTCAACATTTGGAAAAGATAAACATGTAAGTCATGTAATATAGGTAACTTAACTTATGTAACATTCGTTAAGTTATGTAACATGAACCCCAGTTTCCAGGGTGAGAGTCCTGTGTTTGTTCGACCAATCCATCCACCCCACCTCCTCCATACGTGGAGATTCTTGCTCTCTATGCCATGTCACTTTACTTCAGCAGCATATCAAAACACTAAGGTGTAATTTATGGTTATTGCGGTGTGTCCAGTGTTGTCTGTGCAGAGGATGTAGTCAAAGTATGAATATCTACAGAGGCCTCCGCAAACAATGTTGTCAGTTCCGAGTCCATGATTGGCTAGTGGTTTCTATGGTAGTTGGTTACTTACTGACAGCTGATGACTGGCACATTTATATTAAAATGCTTTACCTCTACAAAGAGAACAGTCCTGTCATGAACTCTGCACACACCGCAATAACCATAAATTAACCTCAAAGGGGAGCCTCCAGAAATGAAGCTAGAGAAGTACCTACTCCATCACAGCTTAAGCGTAGGGACACTGACCAAGCTGCCATGTTTGACACATTGGGAGTGAGAATGGGCTCGACACTACATTAATTTGGGCCAGTTAAGTTTTTTATGAGGTAACATTTTGTCCATTTTGTCTCTTTGAAAAGTTGTTTTTCTGGGATCATCTGTCCTTTGAGCCCCCATGTTTTTTGAACACTCAGTCAGTGAGTTTTTAGCCTGCAAACTGTAGTTAGATTAACTATAGAACGTAGCATATAATTCAAACACTGCTGATGATCAGTTTTTTGTCCTTGGTCCATATATCAGTTATATGTTTGGCATGTATGTAACATTTCAACCACTCTCCAGTGCTGTATGTGATGCTGTAACCATGTTCAGCAGCCAAAATGACTTCAGCTGTCCTCTGATGTATGAGACTGATGTTAATGGATGGCAGAAGAAACACTGTGAGACTTTGGCTCTCGCTTGTTTTCTTCTCTCCAGCTTTGTTGGGCATCACTACAGCCCAGTCACCCATCAGAGTTAAGAAGAATGCATTTTGGAAAGCCAGAATGTATTCCAAGTATACGGAGGACATGATGAAGTGCTAGTAGATTTATACCGAGCGGTGGGACAATCCCACCCAGAGGCGAGATGTCTTTAAATCGGCCTAGAGAATAGCTTGGTTGTGAGAATGAAAGCAGTAAAAAGAGAGTAATCGGATTAATCTGTCTGCATGGCAACAACAGATATGTAAATTTTGTTAACCCTGCACTTATGTTTCACAGTAAGAGCTCCTGAGCCAGTGGTCTTAGATGCAACGCGAGAAACTGACCCTTCGCTAAGCTCTGTCCTTCTTAGTTGCTGTTGCTATGCCTGTCTAGCTTTCCATTCTTGTGCTGCACATGTGTCGTTTACTGTGATAACAGTGGCAGATTTAACCCTGAAACTGGGAGTAATTGTTGAAACACAAGGTCTTTGATTCCAACTCATTGATTGAGCTGAGAAGTCTGTCTACAGTGGACATTTTAATTTTAAATGATGATGATTTTAAATGACATGATATAATATTAATGCTAAAAGACTAAGTCGAAAGCTACATCCCAGCCAACACTAGTCAGACGGTGAAATCTGGCATATGTTGGGTATATGATAGATGAAAGAAATACAGTCAGTAACATGGGAAAAGGAAATGTAGGGACTAGAGTAGTCCAGTGGGCCAGACCAGCCGGGACCCAACCGACTCAGGAAGAGAGCCAGGATAAGAGCTAAGCTAACCCGGCTTAGACCTAAGAGAGCTAGGCTGAGAGGGGTGCATCGTTGTTGGCCAGTGTGATACTGTGCCTGCATCCTCCACAACAAATCCCAACAAATCCCAATGTGACTGTTGGGAATAAACCTTTAGTTTGGCAGATGCAGTGATGTCTAACAGAAGTTTGGCTGTAGGCTCAATTCTGCTGCTAGTAAGCTAGCATTAGTTAGTTGGACATACTAGCAGTTGCAGCTTACATTAAAGCAGATAAAGACAAAGTTTAATCCATTCTCCAGTTGTGTGTTCTTGTGTTTGACATTTATGAAAGACTACAGAAAAGACGGCATCGTCC
>JAJHUR010119684.1:1444-21444 GCA_027495735.1 Lutjanus campechanus
TTTTTTACATTAATCAATTAGTTGTTTGGTTCATATAATGTCAGAAAATGTTGAAAAATGTTGAAAAATGCTCAACATGACGTCCTCAAATATCTCGTTTTGTCCACAACTCTACTAATATTCTAATATAATAGTCTAACATCCAGTTTACTGTCAGAGAAAAGTAAAGAAACTGGAAAATAATCACATTTAAGAAGCTGCAATCTGATAAATTTTACTTTTTTTTAAATAAAAAATGACTCAAAACAATTAATGGATTATTAAAATAGATGCAGATTAATTTAATACTCTTTATGTTCATTGTTGGGTTTATTAGTTTGTCCAGTTGTTCCATTCTTTTTATTTATTTATTTATCCATTTATTGATTTAAAGAAAAAACAAAAGTGAAATTTCCACCTGTTCTTTTTTAACTAGAGGCCACTGAATGCATCCTAATCATAATCCACATTTTTATTAAATGTACATCTGTATCTATTTTTATCTGTAACAGTTACCTTCTTTTGTATCCAGATTACATTATCCTGTTACATGTAATCTGTTACTTCTCAAGCCTGTTGATAAATGTGTGTGTATGTGTATTTTTTAAAATGAAACATCCTTGAAATGTTTGAAACTGAAGGTGAAGGTTCTGTTGACTTTTCCTGAGATTCTTCCCTCAGAGTTTTTAAAAAAATATGAACAATGAAATGAAAAGCTCGCTCTTCGTCGTCTCCTCTGCCTCTCCGCTGAAGTGCCTCGTGAAGTCGTGGAAATGTTCCGACACTGAATCAGAAATTTGAAATTATGCAAAAACCTCAGAGTCCAGGACTCTGTTGCCATGGTGAGACGGTATAATACTCTGTTGTTGTTGGACGCTGCTGCTGCTGCTGTGATTCTCCTCTCATTAGACTGAAACAAAGGCAGAGGATACTGTGGATGACTCACACACACACACACACACACACACACACACACACACACACACACACACACACACACACACATAGAGAGAGAGATGTTCACAGTCTCTGCAGTGCAAAGGAAAAATGAGTTTCCACATAGAAATGAAAAGTTTTGTGAGAGGTCTCGGTAGATTTTTAATTACGCAGAAAACGAAGTGCGGGTTCATTCATTAAACAGTAAACACACACACACACACACACACACACACACACACACACAGCAGATGATTTACACAGCGTACGGCATCTTACAACCTTATTTCTCACATATTTCACAGGCTAACGTCGGATTCAGACCGTCTTATTATTATGATTATTAATTTTTATCAGTCAGGTTTGGAGCCCACATTTCTCCTCGTTACATTTAGCGCCGCCTGAAATATGACCTGTCTGTTATCTGGTGGTGTTACTAATTATCGAGGCAGAAGAACGCCATTTCAACATTAATCAGCATAATAATGAACAGAATATGAATTGTGCAGCAGCTTGACCTTTGCTGCAGCTGCAATGCCAAGTTTACTGCCTGTGATCTGTCACTGTCTGACTGAACAGCCTCATGGAGGAGATATTTTACAATTCTTCATATTATAAACTAAAGAAATTCATTCAAACAAGTCATTTGGTGTTTTTACAGTCATTCTATTAACCTGAGACAGATTCCACATTCTGTTCGTGTTCAGAGGCTGCGCGTGCGTCTCTGTGTTGTTAGATATAGTCGACTTAGTAAAATCAGTGATCGCTCAAAGCTAAAAAGCAAAGCTCTGAAAAGCTCTAACTCACTTTGTGTGAGATTTCAGATGGATTCTTGAGGAGTTTTAGTCGTCTTTCTTCAGTGACAGCCGCATTCTGCCACAGCCAACTGTTGAAGGTTAATCCATCATAAGCTGCGTCTCTGCCAGTATTTCAGCCGGAAGTGTTTTAGATGAAGTCTGAACCGCCTGTTTTTGCAAACTTTGGGCTTTTCTTAGTGTTCTGACAGATTTTGAATGTTGCAGCAAACTGCTCGTTGATCCTCAGTCCAGCGCATTTGATCCCTCGTTCAGACAGCGCAGTGCACACAGACGAACGCTGTTTCAACATTAATAAAACTGCCTGTGATCTGTCACTGTCTGACTGAACAGCCTCGTGGAGGAGAAGTTTTACAATTCTTCATGTTATAAACTAATGAACTTCATTAAAACAAGTCATTTGGTGTTTTTAAAACCAGATTCCACATTCTGTTCGCGTTCAGAGGCTGCGGGTGTGGGTCTCATGCCGTTAGATGTAGTCGGCTTAATAAAGTCAACGATCACTGAAAGTTAAAAAGCAAAACTAAAAAATCTCTCACTCACTTGCTGTAGGGTATCAGCAGGTGCATTTCATATCCCGACTATTATGCCTGATGAGTGATGGAATATTGTGTAAAACCATAAAACCCACTTATTCATTTCTCCACAGATGAACCTGCAGGCTCACTGACAGCAGCAAAACAAGTAACTCTTTCTTTCTCTCTCCTTCACACACACATGCACACTCGAATGATTCATCCTTCACATCTTACCTGTGAATATTAACAGAATAGCAGCCTTCATGTGTGGGGCTCTATATCTTTTAGCCTCGTGTTCAGCTGCACTGTGCAGAAAAGAGTCCACAGCTCCAGGATTTAAATTGATTAGATGGACTCTGAGCACCGATCAGCTGAGCTGCGAGCGCACCAGATGCGCTGGCTGCTGTGCACAATGCTGCAGCAGCGTGTGTGTGTGTGTGTGTGTGTGTGTTTGAGAGGGAGAAGGAGTGACAGTTATTAATAACTTACTCAGACTGCTGCTTTGTCACTTGACCTGCCAGCACAAACCCATAATATTTTCTAGCAAGTTGACCCGCAACCTGCAGATCCGTCAACGCGTGCATCACTACAGGCAACAATACCACATAATTAGACCAGAATCCAGGCTCTGCTCAGGGGTTCAGTGAGCCTGCTGAGCCAACACAAACGGCGCACATGAAGTGCTCCAGAAGTGCTGCAGCTCATCCCAGAAGCGACTCTCCGCTCTGCTCTGTGGAAAATACTGAATCTATTTTTGATGGATGCAACGTCAAGCTGCACAGAGCAGATCGAAATCAGACTGCTGATCATAAAAACAGACAAAAAAGAAACTGCTTAACTACTGTATGCAGTCCACTGCACAAAAAGGAATGCGAGAGGAAAATTTAGTTTGGCCTCTGTCTGCCTCTACATGGTCAAAGAGTGTGTTTTTATTTCAGGGGTGTAGCAGTTATACTTAATAACTGAGTCACATCATTTTTACTCTCAGAGCTGTTTTGCCATGAATGCATCACAACTTTCTCCACCTTCCTCGTGCAGCTGGTGCCCTTTCACCGAGTCCAGCGGAGCAGACTGCTCAACGCAGAGAAAATGAAATGCTGCTGAAACGGTTTCGAGTCTGCACAGACTGAGAAACGTGAGGTCCATTCAGGAGAGACCGTCAGGAGAGAGCGGAGGAAGCGTGACGGGCTCACACTGAATACATATGGTTCTCCCTTCAACAGCCGCTGACAGATAACCAGCACCTCTGTCTCCTTAAAAGCTCCTATATAAAAGTCAGATGTCTAAAATAAAACTTTGGCGCAGCTATAATGCAAATTCTTAGATGTGTTTTCAGTTGCAAATCACAAAAAACACTTTCACTTTATATGAATTCTGTTTTAAATGCTAAAAGATTTTTTGCTCCAATCATTTCTCCACATTTTACCTCCCTATTTCTTTTCTTTATCTGATGCCTCCATGTCTCCTTTCTCAGGACAAATCCGGACAGTTTTGCACCACAATATTGTGAAATAATATTCAGGACATTCCTACAATAATATCTTTTTCTTTTTAAACAAACTTGAATTGCACAGCTTCATTAATGAGCACATGCAGAGTCGACTGCGCGTCTCTCTGACAGCCAACACAAAGTGTTCTGAATATTCCCATTAAAGCCAGCGTATGATAATATAATAATAATGTATTTACAGTTTAATACTCAGCTCAGTCATGTAATGTAGAACACATTTATTATTTTAGTGTTTCTACTGTTTTCTGTGACTGTAGTGAAGCCGTTACCGTGGTGACCACGGATTATACTTGTTATCAGAAAATGAATTACAGTTTTCTCTCGCTGTCTTCCTGTCCTCCATTAAACTGTGTGTGTGTGTGTGTGTGTGTGTGTGTGTGTGTTTGTTATCTAAAATGAGATTCTTCTGAACAGACAGAAGACATTTAGAATAATAACAACCTGCACACTGCTGCTCTTATTCTGTCTCTTCCATCCTTATTTTCCTCCTTTAACTCCTCCTCCTGCCCTTTTTCTCTGCCCTTCTTTCTTCAGTCCCTCATTTCCTTATTTTCCGGCCTGCTGTCTTCCTCTCCTTTTGTTTTACCTCCCTCCTTCCTCTCTTTCTTTCCTCAAAACTCTTCAAAACTTCAACAATTAGACCGAGCGCTGAAAATGTGAAGTATCACAGTAGTAACCTGTGTCTATGTGTCTTCACAGGTCTGACGGCTGCAGCTCGTCCAGAACGCTGCCACCGACATCGAGAAAGCAGAACACTTTACACCAGAGCTTAAATCACTGCACTGACTTCCTGTGTGTCAAAGGATAGATTTTAAAAACCTATTACTTGTCTATAAAGCACTAAATGGTCTCAGGCCTCAGTACATCTCTGATTTACTTTATGAAGCAGCCAGACCCCTCAGATCATCTGGTTCACTCAGTGTTCACAGGATCAAAACCAAACCAGGTGAAGCAGCCTTTAGTTTCTCTGCTCATCACCTGTGGAACAAACTTCCTGAATACCTGAAACTGTCGACTCATTTGTTTGCTTTCGTGTTTGTTTTTATGTTTTTCACATGTAACATTTTAACTATTTATTGGGTTGAATTTAGCTTTTGTTTTTATGATCTCAAATGCAATTTTTATCTTTTTTAAAATGTTATTTTAATGTATTTCTATGAGTGGTGCTGAATGGTGCTATAAACATAAACTTGCCTCGTCTATTCAGTTTATTTTTGGTCAAAGCGTTTTTGCAAATCATTGCATTATGTTGCAATAAGTTAAACAAAATGTTTGGACCATTTATTAATGATGGTTACTATAAAATGTTACCAAATTGACATACTTCATTGTAAAAAAAACCATTTAGTTGACTGCTTCTACTGAAGTTGAATCTGTCGTGTAAAAAGCCACATCGTCTGCGTATAATCACACTCAGATTGTCTCAGTCGTAGAATCCACGACCCCGTCACACTGAAAACTCCTTCACGCCACAGAATCCATCATGCTGCAGAATCCGTCATAGTATAAATTCCCTCCCCCGCGTCCAATCTCGTCTCACAAGCTGTAAACGTCCACAGATGATGAACGTGTCCCCGTAGGAACCGTCTCATGTAAAAAGCCACATCGTCTGCATACGGTGACACTCGGATCATCTCAGTTGTCTTTCCAGCCATTTTCTTGCCCCAGTTTTACAGCCCTCCACTCATTTTTTCTTAGATCTGGGGACAGAAAAAAAGGACTGACTAAAATCTAATCACTGATTACCTTTAAAAAAAAAAATTCTGTCGAGCAGCTGAAAGAACTTTCTGGTTTTATGCTTTTGTGAAACCACAGAGATCTGTTGAGCTTTCAGTCAGTCAGAAAGGTTGTCATAGTAACTCGGTCAGTCTTATAGTCCCCTGACTCTCAGGAGTTTAGGGGCCGTCCACACCAGAACGAGAACTGTAATGATTAGCTGACTGCTTCTAGCAAACACTATTAAATCGTCTCTGTCGACTGAAAATGGCGACAGGTGCGTCACTCGACTGAGACGAAACAAAATACAAGAAACAAGGAATCAGCTTGTTACTTCTCGTCCTGTTACCTTCCTCTTGTATCCTTTCTTCCATACTTTCCTTCTATATTTCCTCCCCTCTCTGTGTCCTTCTTCCTTCTCTTTTGTTGCACAACCTTCCTCCACAAGCAGATCTTCTTCCTGGTTATAAACTCGCTATTTTGCTTGAGCACACGACAGATTCAATTTGGTTTGTGGAGTAAACTGGCAGACTGACTCTCTCTTCTCTCGTTTCCATTCATACAACACCAAAGTACTCCTCTATCTCCCTCCGTCTCTCTCTCTATCATCTGTTTAGCTCATTTCTCTCTCTGTCACATCCTTTCCGAGTCTCATTAATCTCCCCGAAACACACAAACACACACACACACACACAGTGTAAACTCTCGCTGTGTATCCACGGTAAGATTTCCCATGATGCCGTGGGAAAAACAGTGGAGTCATTCATCACTGGGGATGAAGTTTAGAGAGATGTCACGCTCACATACGCGGCTCTGGAGGTTGCTGGTTTGAATCCCGTCACTCTGTCACTCGTTTTCCTCCCAGAAGTCGAATGACGAGACGAACTGCCGGCTGCAATTCGCCTCGATGTATTTTGGAGAAGCGGGCCGCGTGTTACCATAGCAACCGGTGACAATCAACAGCAGTGATGAGAAAAGTGTCAAGACACTTCAACACTACTACTACCAACTTTATCACAGCTGACAGCTGATTTTAAACACGGTTAACACTTCAAGCTCCATCACCAGTGTCAACTTCCATGAATTAGTCATCGCCTTGTGCGGCCAAAAATAACATCAAAGTGATTTTTAGATTCAGTTGGTTTTTTTATTATTAAAAAGAAGAACAAAAGTCTGATGAATTATAAGAAATGCCTCTTGTCCTCTCGGCCTTTGTGCTGTTGTCGTCGTCGTCTGCAGCTGCGGACAGCAGCCTCAGCAGGGAACCAAATAAATGGGGCATGGAAGTGACGCGTCACATACTGTACGGCAAGGTTGGGGGGGAATTATTTATCTGCTGCACATACTCTGTCTCTGTACTGTGTGGTTGTGTGCCAGTATTTTTCCACACAAATGATCAATTTCACTGTGTGCATATTGAAATTTGTTAAGTGAAAATGCAGTTGGTTAAAAACGGTTTTGAATCGAACCTTAAAAAAGCCATGTTAGAGCCATCTTATTTCATCCCATCTTGATTAGAAAATCCTAAATGCTCAGTCCAACATTGCTTGTCAACATTTAGTCTGTTACCTCACAAACCAACACTAGCTGAGCTAAACAACTTTGTAACTGTTGAATTTTAAATCATTGAAACATACTGAAACATTTGGGCGAGTTAGAGGTGTTGGTAACATCTGTAGAGAAACCCAACGATGGAAAGAGTGCAGACACGGTCACTGACATATCCAGCAGTTGTTAAAAGGAATAAAAGAGTGCAGACACAGTCACCGACCATTAGCTTCTGTTAGCAAAATTAGCTTACTTAGGTGGAAAAGTTAAAGTTAAAGGATATTTTAACGGTTATTATAGTGAGGAGAGTTTCTTAAAGATGTTGGTAAGTTAGAATGTTTGTGTAATACATGATTTTAATTGTAAGTTGCTCATCTTTGATGACTTTTTTCATAAATCAGGTCACTTTCTTCTAAACTGGCTAAACTGACACTTGCATGCGTTCTTGTTTGTTATTTTGATAATATGGGAACGTTAGCAGGGAAGCTAATCTGGTTTTTGTTCAGAGTTTGAGGCTCTTTTCATGCAGCAGATTGCTGTCGAGCTGTAACACCAGAATCTTTTTGAATGATGTCCTGACCTGCTCCGTGATTTAGCAAACAGGTTCAGTGATGCTTCACTTGTCTAAAAAACACTCACTCTGGGTTTGTTTTAGCAAAGTTTTGCACACTTGCCTCCAACCTGTTTTCTTTGGTCAAAATCACTTCATGTTCTCCTCATCAAAGCAGTCAACAGGGAGGATGAGAGACTAATGAAGACGCTTGAGAAGCCGCGTCTTTTTATTTTATTGCGTTAGTTATGATTAAATAACTTAGACACTAACTTACTCATCTAGTTTTATATTTCATCCTCCATCTGCTCGACTTCGTTCATTTGTTTTCAGTCAGTGAAACCCTCTGCCTGTGATAGTACAGGGACTTTGCTGCGTAACAGAAATATGTTTTAAAATGAAACAATTTGATTGGCAGGTATAAACATGTATGAAAACAAGCTCTCCATTTATACAGACAGAGAACTTAAACGAATTTCAAAAAACACTAAAAATGTTTTGTCAGAGATTATGACAATAAAGCTTTTTCAAAACTGAAAACCTTGATGAAATTGATATAAAAAAGAAAACTTTACTGTTGGAAACAATATAACTATCGACTTCTGCCTTTTTATTTTACCGTGTTCAATAGGAAGTAGAATTTGCCTGGTTGTCATGGTGATAATTCATCAGCCATCATGTGACCGTTGCGTTGTGTGAAACTGAAAAGGCAAAAAATGTTGAGGAGGCCTCATTATGACTCGGTACAAAGTACTGGATGGAAACAGACTGGATCACACACACACGCACACACAAGGTTAACCATTTTAATATCGTCCAATCAGAAAACACAGGAAACCACAGCAGTGTAAACAGGAAGTAGGATTAAACTCTGCTCTGCGACTTCCTGTTTCCGTCACATTTTGGTCCCACGTTGTCATCGTCGTCGTCATTACCTCTTCGTTACCATTATCATTATGATTATAATCATCATGAACACCATTTTCATCCACTTCAACACTTTCAGGTTCTTCATTTTAAGTTTAAATATTCTGTTTGTATGATTTACACGGTTTTTATTGTACACGGGGCAGATTGGTTGTGTGCTTTACGTCCATAAAGCAGAATTTCCCTGACAGGACAAGACAGGTTCAAAATGCACTCGATAATTAGCAGAATAATTATAATAATACTAATTAGCTTTTTCACATCATCAACAATTATCATTACTGATTCAAACGTCGTCATATCATCGTCCTCAGTCCTGATCATAATCATAATAATTTTAATTATCATAATTTTAATCATCACGACTGGCACAGCAGTCATCAGCACCACCAACGCTGCTGTTATCTTCACCATCATCTTCTTCATCACACACACGCACACACACACACACACACGCACACACATCACTGGACACACAGTGTATAGAAGCAGGCAGGCCCATTAATTCATATATGGCTCAATTATTAACATCAAAGCCGGATCTAACAGAAGAGGAATAACTTCAAAAAGTCTGTTCGACAGGACGGAGGTTCAACGCACCAGACTTTTCAAAAGTTCATCTTATCCAAACTTCTTAAAAGTCCCTCGTCCCAAAAAAAAAGTTCATCAGGGTGCATTTTTCCAGCACTTCCTGTTGTTGTTGTCACGTTTCCACGACTCCAGACTCCACAGTTCAGTCAAAACGTCTGTATCATTTACATTTAAGGGGAAAAGCAAACATCCAGACCCTGTAAAATCCGCCATGTTGCGAGACTTTTATGCCGGAGAGTCCAGAGCACTGCAGAGCCAGTTACACTGTGAAAAAACCTGCCGACCTGTCGAGTCTGAGTCCGTCATACTTCCTGTCACACCGTTTATTCTGTCACGCAGAAGAATCTCTCGCGCTCGAGCTGTAATTTCCACCTCGCCATGAAGTCCGTCAGTATCCGTCTCATCATAGAAACTCATCACTCTGCAAACAACGTCGTCACATCAAACTTCAAAAATTCAAAGTATTTCAAGGTCCGTCAGGCTTTGAATTTCTTTGTAGAATCCACGACCCCGTCACACTGAAAATTCCTTCACGCCACAGAATCCATCATGCTGCAGAATCTGTCACGGTATAAATTCCCTCCCCTGTGTCCAATCTCGTCTCACAAGCTGTAAACGTCCACTGATGATGAACGTGTCCCCGTATGAACAGTCTCACGTAAAAAGCCACATCATCTGCATACGGTGACACTCGGATCGTCTCAGTTGTCTTCTTGGCCGTTTTCTTGCCCCAGTTTTACAGCCCTCCACTAATTTTTTTTCATAAATCTGGGGACAGAAAAAAGGGGTTGACTAAAAGCTAACCACTGATTGCCTAAAAAAAAATCTTTCTGTCCAGCAGCCGAGGCCGATGCGCTTCATCCGAGAACTTTCTGGTTTTGTGCTTTTGTGAAACCACAGAGATCTGTTGAGTTTCGGTCAGGGTTTTAATCTCCAAGGTTGCAGTCAGTCAGAAAGGTCGTCTTTTCTTTTATTACTAAAACCAACAACAGATAAAGAAGAAGAAAATACCGGCTAGAAAACACAACTCATCTTTGTCCCTTTTGCTCTTATTAATCACCAACATTTATCTTGTCCTTTCAAAAATTGATTTGGTGGATTTTTATGGCTGAAAACTTTTAGTTTGACCAAAGGTCCTTGTTTTTAAATTTATTGTTTCATTGTTCTGTTGAGTGTTTCTTCTGACTGCGATGCACTTTGTGCATTTGCTTTGAAAAGTAAATTATTATTTTGCATTTCACTACTCATTTGGTCTTTCATTTGTGGACGACACAGAAGACAGAATTATTTACTTCTCATATGTGAGACTGGAAAACGTAAACTGGAACTTTCATACAACCTCAGCTGGGGCAAAGCACAGTACAGTGCAAAGACAAGATATTTAATTGTTTACAGCACTAATGTCAAAAGTTAGCATCTGTGATAGCATGGATATGTGCATCATGGGTAACTGTCACACCTGTGAAGGCCTCATTGATCCTAAAAGGTACATAGAGGTTTCAGAGCGACGTATGCTGCCATCCAGACGTCGTCTTTTTCAGAGACGTCCCTGCTTATTTCAGAGAGACGACGCCAAGACACATCGTGGACGTGTTCCAACAGTGTGTCTTCGTAGTAAAAGAGTTCAGGTACTAGACTGACCTGCCTGCAGTCCAGACCTGCCTCCCATTGAAAATATGTGGTGCATTATGAAGCACAAAATACGACAACAGAGACCAAACAGGACTGTTGAGCAGCTGAAGTCGTGTATCAAGTAAGAATGAGAAAGAATTTCACTTTAAAACTTCAAACAATGAGTGTCCTCAGTTCACACAGTGTGTAAGTACAAAATAAATAAACATAATCAGTTTGAAGATTAAATATCTCGTCTTTGTGCTGTACTCAGTTAAACAGAGGATGAAATGTTCTTTACAACGTCCCGGTGTTTTTGGAAATGCATTCTAAGTTTTGTCTTCATTACACCTTTGCTACATCTCAACAAGCCTTTTATGTGAGAACACTTCCTCGCCTTGTTAATTTGTTTTCGCTTCAGGTTTTGTTTTTCAGCTCCGCCAGTTCAACCACAAAACAGACCAAAAACATCACCGCTTTTTAGTCCTTCCTCCACATGTTGTGTTCTCCGTGGTTTAAGCTCGAGCTTTTATATTCTCGAAGTACATTTCTGAAATCAAGGCCCCAGCAAAGCCTCAAAAAAAAAACCACTGATATTTTCCAAACTACCGTAGTTTTTGATCCTTACAACAAAAAAAAAACAAAGCTGCTTTTTAAATTTGAGCTGAAGGAGTGTGAATGTTGTGGAGAGTTAATGAGTTTGAATGAGTCCTCTGAGTGCTGTGATCAGAGGACACAGAGTCCATGTAGTGTTAATTACAGCTCTGTTCAGTGATCGACATGCAGCTGACTGCTGGGAAATCTGCTTTTACTGTCAGCTGGTTTAATGTAGCAAACACAGGAGGGTCTGATTTAAACGGCTCGGAGTCTCTGGTTAGTGAAGAATTTGGATTAGAGAAGAGGGGGACAAGTTTCATCTTTAGTCAGCCAATTAAAATGAAGAATGTCAAAATGTCTTCATCATGGTGGAGACTGAGTGATTCATTTTGGTCTGCACGTCTTCTCTGATTTCTTTTGGCTGATTTAAGCTCAGTTTCAGGTTGAAATTAGTTTGTTCCGGTCAGGTTCTGATTTTCAGACCTGTGAAGACATTTAGCTCGGACGCGACTGAGCGGGACAGTTTACTGCCTCGCAGCTGTGATGCTGACGAGACAAACATCTGTGTCACCTGACCAAACATCTAATTTCATGTAAAGGTCACAGCACAACACATGTCGTTCCACAAAGTTCATTATTAAGATTCGTAACTCTGCCATAGCGGTTATGTTTTTGTTGAAATTTGTTTGTCCGTTTGTCTACAGGATTATGGAAAAACTACTGGCCTGATTTTCATGAAACTCCGTGGAAGGGTGTAGCATGAGCCGAGGAAGAACCCTTTAAATTTGGGAGCCAATCTGAATCACATGGTGGATATAAAAATTATTTTTCACTTCACATTGTGATTGCGAGATAGAGCATTTGGCCATGGTGGAGGTCTGGGCTCTCTGAGTGCCCTTGTAGTTGATAATGTATTAAGTTTGCTATTTTGTAGTTCTCAGAAACATTCATGAAAACATTGGTTTAGTTTTTAAGTCAATAAGCGACCGTGCCAACCAGTATCTACTGCTGTAGTATCCGATTTCAAGAATTTTCTGATGATAACTGTAATGTATTGGTTTTGGGGCTAGCTGCTAGCTATTAATTACTGAATCAGTTACTCGTAGCTAGTTAGAAGCTTCACTTTTTCACAGCGCAGAAACTAGTTTACCCACATCAGCCACACAAATAATCCACCCGAAATAAAAAGTCTGAAAATAAATTTCTTCAAAAGCAAAAACCAGTAGAGAAACCAGCAGAATAACCAGTCAAGTCAGTCTCTCTCTTCATTCGGTATTTTTTTTCCCATTCTCTCTGACTGCATCCGTAAGCTAGCAGTGCATTAGCATTAGCTTAGCAGTCAGTTTGCAGTCGCTTCACTCTGGCTCGCCGGTGCAGCGTTAGCCGAGGGCGGGGCTCGGAGGTTTGCGCAGCCACTGGTAGAACTGCCGCCGGTGGAGGCGGTGCCAGCGCACGTTGCCCTCAACGATCTCCAGCGCCCGCGGCAACGCAGGCGCAGCGCCCACGCCACTGGACTGGATGAACTCCTTTAACTGAGGGAAGAAAGGACAGGAAAAAAAGAAACAATGGAGGGAAGAAGGTGTTGGGTAGACGAGGGAGAGTGGAGGTGGTTGGAAAAGATATGAGGGAAGAAAGGAAAGAAAAAGAGACGACAGAGAAAGAATCAGAATATTAGACATCCAAACACCACTGTGACACCAAGGTAGAAAAAAAGACAGAAATAATATTGTTCCTGAGTGGATAAAAAGTTTTACATCCCAGAAGACGACAATATGACTGTTGTCTGATCTGTTCATCCAGTCGCTTTCACGAGAATCTAATGGACGTGTGGTCACAGTGATCCAATCAATCCAATCAGTTCATCCCAGAGTCCAAGTGGACGTTTGTACTTAAATATAAAGACCGTCCATCAAGGTGTTCTTGAGATATTGCGTTCACGAGAACGGGACTGACATGTGGTAAGAGTGACCTTGATCATTGACATTTGGCCACCAAAATCTAATCAGTTTGGACATTTGTGCCAAATTTGAACGAATTCCATCAAGGCATTCTTCAGACAGACGTAAAGTCACAGTGACCTTTGACCACCGCAAACTAATCACTTCATCCTTGAGTCCAACAGCGAGTGTCCACATACGTTGAACATATATTATATCTTATTTCAGCCCAAAGTTAAACTCGTCAGTCAGCCAGCAGGTCAAAGACTGAGGCTTCATTGATGTTTTAGTAAAGAGAAGAGTTTCTTTGAGTCGGTAGTTAAACGGAAACATTCCAGCAAGGAAATGTGAATTATTAAAGCTAAACTGTCCTTTAAAAGGTTGATAATTCAAGAGAAACCGTCTTTTAAGGGTCCATAATTAGAGGTAAAATTCCCAGCATGAAAGTGGAGGTATCAAAGTGAAACTTTGTCTTAAAGGACGATAATTAAATGGACAGTTTGCAGCATGAGAGGTGAGGTGTGAAAGAGAAACTTTTCTTCGTTGAAAGAGAAACTTTGAAGGAAGGGAATTAATTAGATTTTTTCCCCCCCAAAGTTAAGGACTGAAGAGGAAACTTGTTGTTCAGACTTTGACAGATTCACTGGAGCGAAATGGTGGAAATCCATCCCTTCAACTCACTTTATTACACTTCATATTGTTAACTCTTCTGCTGCTCACTTTCACTTTCACTTTCCTGCCTCCTTCTCCCACATCCTGAACTTTCTGTTCCAGTTTCTTTCCACTTTCTAGACAGAAAATGTTTTAAAAAGCCATATTATTCTTTTCATTCCAGGCAGGTTTTTGTGTTCAGGGGTCCCATTTTAATTCCTAATGACTCTGTTCAGATGCTGCACACTCGAGCCCACGCCGAGGCTGTTACCATACCAACAGAAGTGGTTGAGATCTCAAACAAAATGGTCTCATCACAAAACCGAAATGAAGAGACGGATTTTTGATTCAGAAACTCACTCGAACCCTTTATGTGGGAAATGTGAGGCTGTGGACATAGAAACAAACTTCTGCTTTCATTTTATTTCTCGTTTTCTCCTTTCAGTTAAGCATCTCTGACTTTTATGAAAACCGCGATAATGAAAACCCAGATTTTCTTTGCACTTTCTCACTCCAGCGTAAACACCTCAGGCAGGAATATGAATGCAAATGACTCATCCAGCCACTGTTTCTCATCAGAGTTCAGGTGAAACAGGTGCTTATTAATCTGTAAATCTGTATATACATGTGTGTGTTTGTGTCTTTACCTCGTTGAGTTCTCTGTCTGTGTTCAGGAACTCTGTGACTCCTCCGATGAGCTTTGAATTCATGAACAAGGCTTCGCCGTACCTGAGCGGAGACAGTGAGACAGAGTTTAGTTTCTTTACGGTTTCACGTCGTCCACGCGGACGGACGAACTGACGGACCGTCTCGGTCTCTCACCGTGCGTTGAGGACGTCCCACTTTTCTCTGAAGTACTTCCAGGCGAGGTTTCTGCCGTGAGGGTTTCTGCCCACGTGGATGATGACGTCGATCACGTCCTGCTCCGGGACCAGGTCAGAGGTCAGAGACAGATTCAGCAACCTGGGACGCACAGAGACGCAGCCAAGCTCGGTAACCATGGCGACAGTAATTATGGATCTCAACAAACAACAAAAGACTAAATATCAATTACCTATAAACTTTATGCTGCAATGTTCCTGTATGTGCTACCAACTAGCATCCTAGAGATTCTCCTAGAAAATGTTAGCATGCTAAAGATGAGCGCGTGGGTCACATCTGACAGACTCTGGAACACACTCGAAGCTTGTTTGAAACTCAGCTGCAACAGTTGCAAAACTTTGTGAGACTAGTTTCATTCAACAGCTGATCAAAACACTGATATTGTGTCAGAGCATGCTAGAGATTCTCCCAAACAAACATTAGCATGCAAATATTTGCTGAAAATGGCCCAAGGTTTACTGAGGCTAGCGTGGTAACAAACATTATGCTATTGCTCATATTTGTGTAAAATATTG
The DNA here is from genome assembly GCA_027495735.1 of Lutjanus campechanus. Taxonomy (NCBI): domain Eukaryota; kingdom Metazoa; phylum Chordata; class Actinopteri; order Lutjaniformes; family Lutjanidae; genus Lutjanus; species Lutjanus campechanus. Next base: position 16,728 of record JAJHUR010119684.1, read on the forward strand.
GAAGGCTAATGTTTTATGGCGTGCTAAAACATTAGCCTGGAGGCTCTTGGCCTATCTTGAAATGTTTTAGCGTGCTAACAAATATCAGCATTTATTAGCTTGTGGGTCTTATTTTATCATGAACATCAGTATTGTATAATCTGTAGGTCTAAAAAGTTAGCATGCTAAAATAAAAGTATTATGTTAGCATATTAAAAATTTATCTTATTCGTGGTAATTGTAGTGGTTAATGTCAGAATGCTAATGTTCCATAGCATGCTAAAACGTTAGCGTGTAAGCCTACATCTTGACAGTCATCAATAAGTGTTACTAACATGAAAAAAACTTTAGCCTGTGGAGCTTATGCTAAAATACGAACCCATGGCTGACGTTTATTATACGTTTTAGTTATATTAGCGTAGTATTATAGTGATATTAGTGTAGAAGATTAAAATGCTAACAATTATGAGCTTAGTAAAATATAAGTTGTGGATCTTACTCTTACAATGTTGATAATATTTCAACATGCTAACATGCTATTTTACTATGTTAATGTTTGTTAGCATGCGACAGTCTTAGCCTGTGGGTGATATATTAACCCAACATGGCAGAAACGGTGAACAAAAATGTAAAATCAAATATTAGTGTAACAAAAACACACATAAAGCTGATAATTCATTAGTTGTTGGCTGACTTTCACTGCACAGAAACTAGATTCTCCTGAACAAAAAAGGTAAAGAAAAATAAATTAGAACAAAAAACAAACAATTTCAAGCCTGGTGAGATATTTTTCTTTTTCAACTCTTAATTGTCTTCTGAAAGCTGTAGTATTAAGATGCCAAACACACACACACACACACACACACACACACACACACACACTGCAGGCTGTAGATCTGTTTATGTAAAACGGGCAGAAAAGGTCAAGTTGTCTGATGGAAATTGGCATTTTGTAGTTTTTGTTTTGTTGTTAGGGAGCCCTGCTGCAGGGTGTATCTGTCAAACCACCAAATAACTCCTCTGAAATTGAGACACAATAAAGATGAGCCACAGTAATCTGATTACTCTCAGCTCGTGAGAGATTGAGGGAATTACAGAAAGACGTCCGTTTGTTTGTAGAAGCCCGATGATTCGGATGGTAAACACGTTAAATCGAGTTTCCAAAGTGTTTCTGATGATGTGAGACTGAGCGAGACGAAGAGACAGAAAAAAGATGTTCATTCATCAAACAATGTGATCAGTTTACCTTCATCTTCCCTTACTTTCTGGTTCCACTTCTCTGTCTTTTCCTGTGTGTGTGTGTGTGTGTGTGTGTGTGAGTTGGTTGTTTGTAGCTGCTGTCTTTTCATTAAACCCCCCAAATCAATTTTCTCTCTCTTTTCCCACAATCCCTCTGTGCTGAAACCATTTCCTGTGTGACCAATCAGTGTGTTTCTGTGCTGTGGTTTTTGATTTTTTTTTTGTACGTGCCTCAGAGTGTGTGTGTGTGTGTGTGTGTGTGTGTGTGTGATAGCCACTATCTGAACATGCAGTACTACCTCTCTGATTGCAGAACAGTTTACTGTGGCTGGAAAATCAATACCTGACACACTCGCACTCTCACACACACACTGAAACACACACACACACACACACACACACACACACACACACACACCATTCTATCTCACTGTACACTTTGGAGTGTGTGAGATCCATCCTCACTAGTTTTCTCAACGAGAGATAGCAGCAGTTAGCTCCTGATGAAATGCTCTGTACGCTGTTAACACACACACACACACACACACACACACACACACACACACTCTCTCTCTCTCTTAGTCACACGGAGGGTCAGATTTATGCACATGTACGGCCTCGGGCAAATTTTCACTCCACCTTTCATTGCATTTGGAGGCCGTTTCTCTTTCCCTGCGCCACAAAAATCAACTTGCAGACTCAGAAGATCTGTCATGTCAGGATTTAGTCACCTGAGGGTTTTGGTTTTGTCATTTTCATCGGGAAATACAGCTGGAAGCTCCTTATATGTCAGCATTTAAAGGGATAGTTTTCCCTCTGCACCGCACTCGAATGTTAGCATGCTAAAGATGACCACGCGGGTCAGGCTCTGCAACACACTCGAAGCTTGTTTCGAGTGCTGCAACGGTTGCAAAACTTTGTGAGACTAGTTTCACGCAACAGCCGATCAATACGCAGCTAACGTGTCACAGCATGCTAGAGATTCTCCTTAAAAAATGTTAGCATGCTAAAGGGGGCCCTGTGGGTCACATTTAACAGGGTTTACCTAAGCTAGCATAGAGACAAATATTATGCTGTTGCACAGATTTTTGTTAGAATGCTAATGTTTTATGGCGTGCTAAAATACTTGGCCTATCTTGAAATGTTGTAGCGTGCTAACAAACATATGCGTTTATTTGTCAGTTTGATAAAACATTTGCTTGTGGATCTTATTTTAGCATGAACATCAGTGTTTTATAATGTGTAGGCCTACAAAGTTAGCATGCTGAAATAACAGTTAGCATGCTAAAATAAACCAGTGAGTCATGTTTTTATGCACTTACTTCACTTAAACTTCTCTGTAGTAAGCTAGCATGCTAAAATATTAGGCTCTGAGTTACTTAGATTAGCAAAGTAAAAATGTTATTTTATGATACCAAAGTAAAGTTGTGAAAATATTCAAAATATAGTGTACATTTAAATATATATTGGGTTTTGTTAGTGTTGCTGCTGACCCCCGTCATACACCCACTACTTCTTCTCTACCTCATTCAACCCCACTTAAAAAGTCTGAACTATCCCTTTAAGGATGCCTTCACATCCAGTATCTGTGAGTCAAACTTTGCACTAAGCAGACACGTGCAAACAATAAGGCTCATGATCTACAGCTGCACTCGTCCATACTGTTGCATTTACGATATATCCATGTAAAATGAACCTGGGTCGCTAATATTGACAAACCCACGAAGAATTATCACCAAACTCTGCAGTTTCCCCTCAGCTCTGTGAAGTGTTTTAGTGTTCCAATGTATTGTTTTAATTTTACAACCTGCAACTTTACTGTTTTGGTTCAGTCTCACAGCTCTCATTAATCTCCAGCAGGAGCAGCACCAGCAGCTGTTTTCAGCAAACAAGCTCTGATAAACCTTCTGCACACTACCTGCCCAGCCCTGAACAGCAGACAGACACAGTTACAGACAAAAGGGTGAAGAAAATTGAGCATTTAGCTGCTAAACAGACAGATATTTCTGTCAGGAGGTGGTGGAGACCAAAAACTGAGCAAAAAAGACAGTAAATACTGGACTGTTGGATTAATATTCCCCAAGGAACTTCCAAAGTTGTGACTGCAGCTTGTTCCGGTTGCCAAAGAGATAAATTATAGCTGCATTCTTCTGTGTGTCCTCATAAATTAATGTGCAGCCTGTCTGTAAGATGCAATTAACATGAATGGTGGGGGAAGATTACGGGGATGTAAAGTAAGGTCGGCAACAAACTCTGAGCAAACCGCAACAATAACGGAGGAACTTTCTGAAGGGAAACTGATGCCGAATTCAGACCCCGACAGCTTGATAATGACCCAACCTGACTGACGTGGGACATCAGAGAGAACAATTACTGTTCTGAGTCACAGTTTCTCATTTGTAGTGAGGCAAACATGATGCTGCTTTGTAGTTTCGTACAGCCGTATATGTGAAGGTGTGAGTTTTTGGGAGTCTAGAGGAGGAATTTCTGCATTTTCTCTGGAAAAAGGAAAGTAACTGCTGTTGTAATTTACACAACAAACAGGACCAGCACATCATTTATTTTTATTTGGCCACTTGGGAGCAGCAGGTGACATATCACCTTCTCTATCTAAAATAAAATAAAAATATCTGGTAGTTTAATTCCAGCATGAGACTTTTGTCGTCTGTACTTTTACTTTGGTAAAAAGTTGTATCACAAACGTTAGAAAGCATCAGCATTTTTCTTTGCAGCTTCAGAGGAACCTTCAACAAACCAACAGGGAGAACTTTTAAACGTTGACCTCTGACTCAATGTTCAGATCAATAATGTTGATTATTGGAGCTTTCGAAAGCAAGCGATTTTAAAGTCGAGCTGTCTCATACATCAACATCAGCAGGCAGATTTTGTTTTGTTTCAAGGTTAATCCATCCATCATCCTGACAAACACAAACCGCCGCGTCGTTTGTACCTGTTCAGGAGGAAGATGTTGTCCGAGCAGGTCAGAGCCTCCAGCAGGATCTTCTTCTCCGACACGGCGTTGGACGAGTGAAACTTCATCCAGATGAACTCCCACACGTCCTCGTCCATCAGACTCACGCCGGTGCAGTAAACTATGTCTCTGATGTTGGGAGGAATCCTGCAAAGACACAAAATCCAAAATCCAGCCATGAGACGGACACGGTCTGACGCAAGACGTGTGCAAATACAGCAAAAGTAAAGTCTGCAACACTTTATTTGTAGGGGTGTGCATAAGACTGTTATAACCATGTCATCACACCAGTCAGGAACAAGAGGAAGTCTTAATGAATGTTGCCATTAAGTGTCATTTGGTCAGTTAGGTTATTTTTAATGTAAACTTAATCTAAACATTGTTTGACATGTCTTTGCTATGACAACTTGACATTAACCAAGACGACATAATCCGCCAAGGTCTTTGTTATAACAACTTGACAATAATCAAGCCAATAATGTCTTTTTGATGACAACCTGACACTGACAAACAGAAATGTCTTTGTTA